>JAODUO010001161.1:35000-52500 GCA_025642075.2 Ridgeia piscesae | reverse complement strand
AACGTCACGATTAGCTCGTTCTTTGGTTTGTCTTTCGTGAAGGTTTCCCGCGTGTCGTTGATCTCCGTGAGATTGCCGACGACCGTTCGGCAATGTTCGGCGTAGCCTCGTTTTCGTTTGTTCCGCCATTGCAATGCCAGACGATAATCTGATTTCAAATGATTACATTATCTAGGTTAGAAATCAGGGATGCGTGTGAATAGTTGTGGGGGGGGGGGGTAGTGGTGTGGTTGGGCTCGGTTGAGGTGTAAGTTTTTGATGTGTTTCCGGTCGCAGATTGATATGGATGGGCGTGTATAGGTGGGTCATTTAATGGGTGGGTGAGTGGGAGAGAATGGGTGTGCGCATTGTGCAGTATGGCGTCATGGCTTGTCAGTTTATATTTGCATTAATGTACGACATTAGACACTTGTTTATCGATTCTGAATCCTCATATTCCAGCAATGATTGAACGGCACTTACGGAGCCTATTGTTAGTGATTTTGCATCATGTATTGAATGGTCTATTGCATGTGTATATATGTACGCTACGTGGGCATGATGTAGCTGTCTGTGTATGTGTGTATGTATGCATGTATGTATGTATGTATGTATGTATGTATATCTGTATGTATGTATGTATGTATGTATGTTTGTATGTGTATGTATGTATGTATATATGTATGTATGTATGTATGTATGTATGTATGTATGTATGTATGTATGTATGTATGTATGTATGTATGTATGTATGTATGTATGTATGTATGTATGTATGTATGTATGTATGTATGTATGTATGTATGTATGTATGTATGTATGTATGTATGTATGTATGTATGTATGTTTGTATGTTTGTATGTATGTATGTATGTATGTATGTATGTATGTATGTATGTATGTATGTATGTATGTATGTATGTATGTATGTATGTATGTATGTATGTATGTATGTATGTATGTATGTATGTATGTATGTATGTATGTATGTATGTATGTATGTATGTATGTATGTATGTATGCATAGATGAATGGATGGATTGCTGGATTGCGTGCGTGCGTGCGTGCGTGCGTATGTGTGTGTGTGTGTGTGTGTGTGTTTGTGTGAATGTGTGTATCTTCGTTTGTATTTAGGTATGTGTGTACATTCGTTTGTAATTATGTGTATGCTTATATATGCATGTGTATCTCCATTTTAAGTCAAGTTTTCTTGTTTCTTTTTCGCTAGGCCTAAAGATCATAATTGTAGAATATTTGCATGCAATTTATCATGCTTTTCGCGGGCAGCCATTTGACAAAATCGAAAATAAAGACAACGTCTCCGCTTACTTCACCCGGAACGAAATTCAATGATTGCCCTTAATACGGTATCGATCTCGCGTATGCCCGATTATCGAGCGAGACGTGACAGGTTCACGAGTGGCCACTGGCAGTGGACACGACACGTGTTATGGCACGTCCGTGACACGATAACAGTCGTAACGCCGCGATGACCTACTAAGACGGACGTTTAACTTGGGTGAAGAATAACACTTGCGGAGTCGACTAAACTTACAATATCTCATTATTTTCTTTATTATCCCTCACTGCTCACATCTCCCCCGCCCCACTCTCTTTCACTTTCTTTATTTTCATCTCTTCTTCTCTCCCTCACTCTCCTTCCAGCTCCTTTCCTCTCTTCCTTCCTCTCCCTCCCTTTCCCCTCCCTCCCTCTCTCTCTCTTCTTGACCCCGCTATTACATCCCACTACCTTTCCTTTCCTCTCTTCCTTCCATCTTCCCTCCATTTTCCATCCCTCTCTCTTCCTGACCCCTCTTTTACCCCCGCTACTTCTCCTTCCCTCTCGCTCTGTCTCCCTCTGATTATCTCCCCATATTATTCCCAGTATCACCCTCTATCCCTACATTTGCCTCTTATCTTATCTACCCTTATACCCGCCATGTCTCCATCTCTCTCGTCTCCTTTCCACTCTCCCGCTCTCTATCTCCCTCTCTCCCCTCTCTCTCACCTTGTCTTTCGATTTCTCATAACCCCAGATGTCCCATTCCATTCATTCATCCCACCCTCACGTCAAACTCCAAAATGCTTCCTTATTCCCTCATCACAGTGTGACGACTATGACTTAACACCAGCATTCAGAACAACGTTTTAAACACACGATTTCCTACACCATCAAACACGCCGATTCAAACGTCCTCGTCTCGGGTGTCTCGGTTCTAAGTCGCCGCCAGCCACTGCTGGGGTGTCTGCCTTGTGGGACAAGTGAAACATAAACAGATCGCTCTCTTTGCGGTAATACGCGTGAACATGACATGATAAATGGGCGACGGAGGCCTAATATCATTTATGTGCCAGTTTTCTTATTAATCGGTCCTGCTTGTGATAAATATTGGATTAAAAAACACCTCTACGTCGACGGCGCGTGTTGTGTTTATCTGCTACGTCGGCTGAAAGAGTCGGCGAAACAAACCGTTCGCGCCGGACGAAATGAAATCGAACCATTCGCAGCGATTGATGGGCCCCAAACTAAATGACCTTTTGTCGATGCGACTGCTGATCGAATACATCATTGCCTAGTGTGTTCACGCTGCCGCCCTTTGACATTAGCGTGAATATTTTACGTAACTCTGCAGGGTATTCATTATTCCAGGAAACATAACTATTGATGTCGAGACTTCCATGTATAGAAAAGTAGAAATAAATCACGGGAGACGATTTTTATTTATTTGAGAGACCAGACGTGCGAGTGAACGGACGCGTCGATGTGTACGACGCAATGCGTGCATCACGGGCAGGTCGCCGCGCAGGGAACTATGTCGTACAAACGGACTTCAATGTTCAACTGCTGCTTCAAAACGTGCATTTTGGATACATAATTAGTTTATTGGCAAAAAGGAATACATAATACAGACGCACGCATGCGCACATTCAAAATGCACTCCACACACGCATGCACGTGCGCGCGCGCACACATACACACGCGCGCGCGAGCACAGTCGCACACACACAACACACACACACACACACACACACACACACACACACACACACACACACACACACACACATGCGCATACGCCTCATCGTCTCCTTTTTTCGTTCCCCAGCCTCTCTGTCCCTCTCACATGCCTTTCCCATATTCATTGCCTTCGCTCCCTTTCCGTCCCTCTTCATATTTCAAACTTCCCCTCCCTCCCACTCTCTCTCTCTTTCTCCCTCCCTGCCTCCCTTCCTAACTCGCTTCCATCCTCCTTCAGTACCTCCTTCCGTGCTTCCTTCTTTCTTCCACCCCTCCTCCCACCGTCCCACCGTCCCAGCGTCCCACCGTCCCACCGTCCCACGGTCCCACCGTCCCACTGTCCCACTGTCCCTCCGTCCCTCTCTTCCTGTGTCCCCCCATCCTCGTCTTACTGCAGTAAGAGGGCAAACGATAACTAACAGTACTAAACGCTCCTTCCATTTTGTGACGGCCATCCCCTACTTCCCTGTGGTCATCTAGTCACGTGTCTCCCAGTACATGGACTCGCTGAGCATTTGGTCAAACTACTAGTATCTACGTGTTTGCATTTCAACACCCCCGTCTTCTCCCGGTGTTTCTGTAACACCTCAACCCTCGGTTGTCATGGTGTTCCAACACCCGTCTCAGCCCATCATTCAAGGACATTCCTCCCAATCGCCTCTAGCCTCTACAACGAATCACCACAGGAAATTGGTTCCATTAGAAAGAGTTTCAGTCACAGAAGGAAGCTTTCTTTGCGGCAGCATCGGCTTTATTATTTTTCTCACCGGCTGCTAAAATAAAACATGCTCCACCTTTCAGCAAATTTATCCCGCATTTATACCTCGCTCTGTTAGATCAAAATCAGATTCGAACTATATATCTTCCACAATGGCCCGTAATCTTCCTGTTGATCACGTGTTTAATAACATAAACAACAAACATTTCTATGTAGTATGCATATTCCCACGCCGCTGTTTCCTGCCGTATTTCGTCACTCCCACATTCCCACGACTATTAGCACGGTATTTATAGCACGCATCGTGCTAAAGCATAATTCTAACGCACCTTGCGTTAGTTTCTGCGTCTCCTTTTTTCATTGCTGATATTCTAATTGCAAACGGCCATTATTATTGTCTATGATCGTTTTGTAGAAACCTGTGGGTGTTGCCCGTTGGCGCTACCTAATGCCTTATTCCCTAAGTCGACGCCCACAAGCGTAAGTCCCGTCTGTTTCCCGGCCCACACGTACGCGTGTCGCACCCACGCACATGTGTTTTACTGACGCGTCGACGTCATTGCGTCAATAGAGCAAATTACTGCAATCGTACTGAACTGTGCGGTACTGTGCATACTACTCTCTGAGTTGCTCAGTGATTGGAAAATGGAAATAACAGTAGTAGTAGTAGTAGTAGTAGTAGTAGTAGTAGTAGTAGTAGTAGTAGTAGTAGTAGTAGTAGTAGTAGTAGTAGTAGTAGTAGTAGTAGTAGTAGTAGTAGTAGCAGAGAGTAGTAGTAGTAGTAGTAGCAGTAGCAGTAGTAGTAGTAGTAGCAGAGTAGTATTAGTAGTAGCAGTAGTAGTAGTAGTAGTAGTAGTAGTAGTAGTAGTAGTAGTAGTAGTAGTAGTAGTAGTAGTAGTAGTAGTAGTAGTAGTAGTAGTAGTAGTAGTAGTAGTAGTATAGTAGTAGTAGTAGTAGTAGTAGTAGTAGTAGTAGTAGTAGTAGTAGTAGTAGTAGTAGTAGTAGTAGTAGTAGTAGTAGTAGTAGTAGTAGTAGTATTGGAAGTAGTAGTAAGAGTAACAACTTAACTTGGGGAAACTAAGCTGAGAGACCCATCTCGACCAGATGGGTTGGCCAACCTTAATGTGGACAATCACTCACTAATCTCTACAGGCAGTGGTGAATATTTGTACGATCAACCTTCGCGCATTAATTGCGCTGTGGCTGAATGCTTCCCAGACAAGTTGATATGGTGTTTGATTGAACAGGTCTGCCAGAGAAGTAAAGTGCAATGCGCTTTGAGCAGTCCTGAGGACTGGTTCACCAACCATCGCCCAACTGCTGGCATATTACCGTCTAGTATGACCACACAAACATGTAGGCCACTTTGATAAACCTATTTGTTTGCATTCGTGTAAATAATGTATACTGTTTCTAACAAACATTAGTTGACGATAATCTCCGGCAGACACACGTGTCAATAATAAAAGGGACATGTTCGTGGTGGCGCGAAACCGTCATCATTACCACTGTGGCTCTGAAGCGTCCCGTGGTTGGGCGAAGGCCTCAGCATGCTGTTTCTACAACTGCTTGGCTTGGCTGTCCTCTGTCAGATGGAACCTTTCTGTAGTCGTCTAGTTCGTCTCTCCGTCGTCTCGCCGGCCTTCCTCTAGATCGTCTACCTTTCTTATGGTTTCCAGGTGCTGATATGCGAAGTGCGTCGATTTTCTTATAGTCCACTGCTGGGTCCTGCTCAGGTCCACTTCCGTATTCTGACTTGTCCAAATTTGTTTTCTCTCTTACACAGGAGTTTGCTGTGTTCTCTCGCTGTATGTAATGTTTCAAAGTACGATCCCATATTTGGGCCATTTAAACACAAAACTATCCGTTTGTATGGGTGTGGAATGCGGCATCGTCTTGCATATTATAAACAGTTGGTTGGAAACATCGAAATTACGTGTCGGAATATGAAATGTGGTATGTGGTATCATTTTGCATATATGTGACCTTTCACATGAATTTGGGAAATTACTTGTACAGTCGTGTTTTTGGATTACAGAAATTGTAACCTTTACAATTGTATCCAACTTATTTAAAATAATTTCATTATTTTATCAAATATTGCTAAGTTGGACGCACAATTTAAAAAGCGACGATTTTAGAAATTAGGTCGAGAAAAATAATCTGGACCTCGAAAGATATACATATCTGCCAAAACAACGACATCGATGTGACGGCTATATTTTACTCGTGAACAAAACATACCTGAGATACTAAAACTTAACACACGATTTGCTGAGGTGTGTCACGTGTGCTTATGGTTAAAAACACCACTGAAATGACGTGTTTACGATACATAAAGTAGGCCAGTGCGATGTTTTTTGTCGCGCGCGGTCACGCGAGTACCTTTACACAAACACCGCATTCCGGATCAGCAACCGTGCCGGCGTGGCGGCGACGGCGACTATCGATCCGAAATATTAATGTCGTCTCTGTCTTGTTCGTGTTGCAGGTCTACGCTGGTCGGTTCGGCGGCTCAACGGACGGCGCGCCCCGGAACATTGGGCACGGTCCACGGCCACTTGCTCCCCGCCGCCGTCGGCTGCCTCGCGCCCGGCGCCTCCGTAGCGCAGATCGACGAACGGCGCTGTCTGATCTGATCGTCGATTCTCGCCGGTCTACGACGGGACGAAAGTCGACCGTAGCTGCAGGACTCGTACCCGTTCGCACGCCCACGCACACGTCGTGATAGTGCGATAGTGATTTCGATTTCGACAGCCGATGACAGATCGATCGGTGACCGCCACACCGCAGGAAAAGTATGCATTGGCGACGACGGATGGACGAAAGATGTCAGCGGCCGATCAAATCGCTGTTTCGTGGTAGCGTACGTGTAACTGGTGTCGCGAGCGAAACAGGTATCGACGAAACCGCTGCGGGAAACTAGAACCTAGACCGCCGAAACATAGGAACCATACACCGGTGATGAGCGTGTCTGACTCAAGGCCGCGCGACTGATTCTGAGTGGACGTGTCGTGTTGTTAGCGATATTCGCCATTAGGAAAGGGAGACACCATGAAGTGCGACACAGCATTTGCAATGTGCCGCTAAAACACACCCTGCGGTCTGTGTTCCCTCTGAGCTGTTAACGAAGGATCTTCAAGCGGTTACCCCCGAAACGGTTCCGCCGAAGCAAGTAATGGCGGCACAAGACAGCTTTCAACACCACCGTAAATGTGAATTGTTCACGACGACTCAACAGCAAGTATGACGTCACGCACAAACCCTTCGCTTGACGGTGACGACCGGTGAGCTCTGACATCTACAACGGAACTACTTATAGCAAGTAGCGATGGCGTTACTAAATTACACTGCCGCGATCGGCGACGTCGTCGAGCGCCACCTACTCGACGGCGACATCCTTCTGCGCAATATCACTGCGCATGCGCGACCGGAATTGAACGATACGATGGACCCGGGCTCGACGCTGGCGCCGCTGAACGACACCGTATGTGACGCCTTCGCGAATCAGTACCCGCTGTGGCAGATCATCGTGTTGGCTGTTCTCGCCAGTTTAACGAGCATCCTCACGATCCTCGGCAACATGGTCGTGCTGCTGTCGTTCGTGCTCGAGCGCACGATCCGTCAGCCGACGAACTACTTCATCGCCTCGCTCGCCTGTTCCGACCTGCTCATCGGCACCGTGTCGATGCCCTTCTACACCATCTACCTGCTGATGGGCCAGTGCTGGCTGCTCGGCGAGTTCCTGTGCGACCTGTGGCTCTCCGTCGACTACATGGTCTGCATGACGTCAATCTACACGGTCTTCTGCATCACGATCGACCGCTTCTGCATGGTGAAGATACCGGCGAAGTATCGCAACTGGCGCACAGAGCGCACCGTGCTCACGATCGTCGCCTTGACGTGGCTCGTACCGATGCTCATATTCTTCACGTCGATCTTCGGCTGGCAGTACTTCACCGGCGGCCGGACGGTGCCGGAAGGAAGGTGTTACGTGCAATACATGGAGGACGCGCTGTTCAACTGCGTCCTGCAGATCGGCTACTTCTGGATCTCCCTCGTCGTCATGATCACGCTCTACACGGGCATCTACCGCGTCGCGCTGAATCTGCAACAGAAGAAGGACGACCGTCACAAGAAGATGACGTCGCTCGTTTCGATGGCCGGCCAGACGATGACGCAGATCGGCATCGGCATGTCGCAGCAGGCCGCCGCCAACGCGCTCGCGGCGAAGGAGGCGAAGCTGGCGAAGGCGAAGGAACTGGGCGGACACACGGGAGTGTCGAACACGACGAGCTTCAGCTCGACGTCGAAGGCGACGCGGGAGAAAGACGACGAGCGCTCCAGCAGTCCCGCCTTCCCCTCGGACACGGAGCCGAGCAGCCACTCGCCGAAGCACGACAGTCCGCCGCTGAGGGCCAAGAAGGCCGCCTGCGAGACGGCGTCGAAAGGAAAGAAGAAGCCGAGCAAAAAATCGAAAGGCGGCGCAGCGACAACGAACCACCACCAGTGCAGCGACGCGCCGAAAACCAATTCCAGGAGTAAACCCAGCGGCGGAAGTAAAACTGTGCCGCCGAAAAGTGGCGCTACAAATCGGGGTACTACCGATGTGGCGACCGGAAGTGATCCGCCGGCGCCGGCGTACAAGAACGCCGCTCACTTGAGCGTCGAATACCCGACCGGTGAAACACATGAGACGTCGACAACATCATCGTGTGGTGCAGCCACTACAGGAAGTGGCGCAGCCACTACCGGAAGTGGCGCCACCAACCCAGAAACTGGCGTAACCAATACCGGAAGTGGCGCAACTAATACCGGAAGTGGTGACAATGCCACGGCAAACGCGGGATTCACTGGACCGCAACAGGGGAATACTACCGATATACGATTCATCGACCAGGATAGCGTCAAATCGAAACACTCTACGGATATCTCCGGGAAGCGGTCGCCGGTTGGATACACGCCTGACGCGGCGGGTCCAGAGCAGGCTTCGCCGGTATGGAAGCGCCGGACCCCTTCCCCCGGTGGCTCCGCGGAAACAGAGAAATTCGCCAACCACAGCCGCCAGTCGAACAACAAACGGTGCCCGGACAACGGCCACGGCGCCGCGTCGCCCACCGCTGACGTCAAGGTGGAAATGAGTGGCGACACCTCGCGGACAGTCTGCGCGATCGCGAACTCGGACGACGTGTGTCTGTCGCCGACCGACGACCCGTGCTCGCGAAAACACGACTCGGACAGCAGCAGCCGAAACAATTCGCTGCGCACGATGTTCCGTCAGTCGCGCAAGTCACGGAAACGCGCGAAGAAGGCGCGCCAGAAGCCGAAGCCGACGCTACAGAGCAAGACGGAGAACCGCGCGCGGAAGGCGCTGCGGACGATCACGATCATCCTCGGCGCCTTCGTGCTCTGCTGGACGCCGTGGCATATCCTCTCGATGATCATGGGCTTCTGTCCGCACGACGGCTGCGTCAACGGCGTGCTCTATGACATATCCTACTGGCTGTGCTATCTCAACAGTCCCATCAACCCGCTCTGCTACGCGCTCGCCAACCAGCAGTTCAAGAAGACGTTTCTGCGGATTATTCGACTCGACTGGCACCGGACGTAACGGCGGATGTCGTCGCGCCGCCCGAAGAGGTCGTACGCAGTCGCAGTGGAAACGGATATTGTGATGCTTGGGCGTCACGTGACCTTGTGTGATGACTAATGCGTTGACTGTTGGAGTATTGGCGGTAAGAATTTGGAACAGTTGCCGTGTTAGGGACACCATCAGCTTTAACTAGCCGGCGCAGGTACATTCTTGCAGTAAAATGTGGCTATCCGCGTGACGTCATAGCTGACGATCGACGTTCGCGGGCGATTCTAAATCAAGGCATGGTTTTTTTTTATTGAAAGGGGAAATCAGTTTGACTTTTCGGTTAGCATTTTACGATACAATCCAAATATCACCATTTTAAATATCAATGTATGTGTGTGCTGAGAGCGCAAATGGCAGATGGTTGCCTGGTGTCGCCATCTACTTCCGTATCACCTAGCGCCATCTCAGAAGAACCAGCATATGACGTACCTACTACCGCACAGAGAGTGACGTCATTATTTCTGCCCCATTTAAGCAGTGCGAGATTTTGGTCGTTGTTCTGTTGTAAGTGTTTCGTATATTTCCATTTCAACGTTTAAACTAGGCTATTTTTACAAACGCGAATACGGGACATTACAACAATGACACTAAATCGTATTTTTGTAACATGTTTGGCTAACTGGATTGCTTGTTCGTATTGCGAATCAATGTAAATATCAAGGGGCTGTGCGTGTGATTCTGTCGCGTGTACGTTAGAGAAAGATTTACTAGTCAAGAAAGTGCGGCATTGATCCGACGAAAGATGTAACTATTAAAAGATAACTACAATTTGATCAGACGTGTCGCGATTGTAAATCTGCCGCACTGTCGTCTCCGTCTCTACGACGTCTCTACGACGTCTCTACGACGTCCCAACAGCTTAACTCGGCAATTTATTTATTTATTGCGATGCATGTGCGTGTATTTGTGTATGCTTGCCTGTATACGTGTGTGTGCATATGTACGTATGTATACGAACGAAAAACGCATGCATGTGTGTATGCATGTATGTATGTATGTATGTATGTATGTATGTATGTATGTATGTATGTATGTATGTATGTATGTATGTATGTATGTATGTATGTATGTATGTATGTATTATGTATGTATGTATATGTATGTATGTATGTATGTACGTACTAGTATTATCATTATGTATGTATGTATGTATGTATTTTTATTTTTATATTATATGTATATATATATATATATATATATATATATATATATATATATATATATATATCTTATCTTATCTTATCTTATATTTTATGTACGTAATATTAACTTAAAATACATTTCCATTACTAGCCGATCTGAAAATGCTCTAAACACCACGGAATGAAGGAATTTTTATAGCGATTAGTTTTTGCCCTTGGGATAGGTAACTTGTTGCACAACATCAAGGCATATGGCACACTTCGATCACATACATACGTACACACATATGCACACATATGCATGCATGTATGCACGTACGTACCGTTATGTGTGCGTGCATGTGTATGTATGTATATATGTATGAATGTATGCCTACATATGCATATTCATTGATAGTAACCCGTCACAACTCGTCGTTGTGCTGACGATGTGATACCGACTACCAAAGGCAAATGTGATCTGACAAATGTATCAATCAAAGATAACTTTGACGGCGACAAAGCTGTGTTATTCTTAATACTAAAAATAGTAACACACAACAAGAGCCCACATTCGGACATTGTCCATTTGTGGAAGCACTGACCGATCCGTCCTCGCGCGCCCGGATCGCTGCTGCTGTACCACGTGGCCGGTCCATTTGAAAAACTCTTAATTTAAGCTCAGCCAATTAAATCGCCCACCAGGAGTGTGATTGGCCTCCGATCGCGCTACGTTGCTTTGGGCGATTTCAGCTACACGTTTCTCGTGGTACATGCAGTGTTTGGTTGGTAGAAGCAAATAGTCGAATACGATAACCGGTCAGCTGTTCGGGCGGAATAGTCTTACTGGAATTCCCAGAAATTGCTTGACCGCTGTAGCGCTTACATTTTGTCCGGCGTTATAAACGTTCCTATTGACGTTTCTGCGCATGTGCGATAAATATAAAATCATGAATGTGCAGCGAAAGGACAATGCATTTATGGTATAAATACTACACGTTGTTCGTTATGATGTATATAACCTCTCAGCAAAGTTATTTGTCGCAAATGAACACGAGGCCAACAAGTTTTGAGGCACGTTTTAATAGCAAGCGTAAATCACGTGACTGTAGTGCGCCATAATCCGTGACAGTCATTTAAACAAACGTAAGATGTTATTGTATTGAACGACATTTAAAGCAATAAACTCTTCACAGTAATCATCACAGAAGAGTTAACGAATAGCCCGTGGCCTACCAAAAATGCGTTGTCGTTTCACTGCACATTGATAATTTTACATTTATCGCGCATGCGCATTAACGTCAATCAGAAAGTTTATAACGGTCGGGAAAATGTAAGGGCGACACCGCCTTCAAATCGAGGGATAGTATAGCGCTGTTCTCACGGCCAGTTCGACTCCGCTAACCCTCACTTCACGCAGGGGATGCGCCTGGGCTAGTTTTGCATAGAAAACAGTTCTGGCTTGCGCAGATGGGCTCACCCAGCACTTCCACAAATGCATCACTAGCTTTCTTTTATTTGGGTTCGAAATCGGATCGTGTCCGGCAACTGCGATGCTCGGCTGTTGACATTAGCAGAACTAATTGAGAAACCTCTCCAAGGATAAGGCTGTGACGGTAGCCATGGCCGACAGATTGGTGAACGCCGTGAACGTCCAGTGGTAGTAAATATGCGCGAGTTGTGAAGATTACGCAGACGAAAAACCGATAAATCAACAGCTCCTGATATAAATGAGAATCCTACTACATGAGACGGATGGTCTCGGATACACCAATTAGGTCCTCTCTTAGCAGACCTAACTCCCGAATAAATAACATTCTCACATGTGGCACGCAATGCGTGCACACGCCAACAGACGATAGATATAGGAACGTGCGGAAATATTCGGAAGTAATGAAGAAAGTGGGGCGCGATGGACGCGCGCTAGAGCGCCGGACTGTCGATTGAATGGACGATGCTCTCATTCCACCTGCCGCCGTTTCGAAACTTAGGCAATTTCGGTCAGTTCACATGGCTTCTGTCTTTCGGACGAGGTAGATAAAGCCGTTGGTCCCTTCTATCTGGAGTATATGCCAAGGGGGAAGTAAACGATGCCACAGAGAGGGTAAATGTGTAACATGTAGTGGACTAATTGAGAAGGACAGCTCTGAAAACCAATGCTCTAGCCACATACATACAATATGACTAACACAGAGTGATGAGCTAACAATACGCAGAAGGTAGACACAATCGGGGAAACGACGACGCTGACAGGAAACGGGTTGTGATCAGTACAGGTTGCAACCGCGCATGCGCTTTGCACAGTTTACTCCCAGGCACACGTGTTCTATTGAACACCTCTCGACGTCTCTGGAAAGCATTCAGTTCCACGTTGCAATTTCTGCATGAACACTTTCCTTACGAACATATCATCATCGTCTACAGCTGGGCAACAATTCGCGCACCTGACAGAGATGGAGCAAATTGAAGTAAGCATACGTGTGTGTGTGTGTGTGTGTGTGTGTGTGTGTGTGTGTGTGTGTGTGTGTGTGTGTGTGTGTGTGTGTGTGTGTGTGTGTGTGTGTGTGTGTGTGTGTGTGTGTGTGTGTGTGTGTGTGTGTGTGTGTGTGTGTGTGTGGTGGTGTGTGTGTGTGTGTGTGTGTGTGTGTGTGTGTGTGTGTGTGTGTGTGGAATATTCCGAATGACAAAAAAGACGACTCGTACACAGCATCTCCAGATTGAAGATCTGATCCAACACGGAATCTCTCAATCGAGTATCCTTTCCTATGATATTACACATTGCCGCGATCCAATGCACAGATGACAGATGCAATGTACTGATGACAGATCCAATGTACTGATGACAGATTCAATGTACTGATGACAGTCATACCAGAAAAGACGACCGAAGACCAGTTGGAAAGCTGTCTGTAAAAGAGATACGGGTCTCAACGCAGTCGAGGCGATAAACAGGGCGACACGGAGGGAGAAAATCATCAGCCACAACGGCGACCTCACAAGAGGAACAGCCAGAGAAGAAGAGCCGTGGACCAATGTCTGCGAAGGAACAACAGACCGGATAATGATATCATTCCATGTCGTCAGACGTCGCATTGCATCTATTAATGCCTATCTACCTTTGCAAGAATCGCATATTCATTCCCTGTGGCTTTTTTTTTACCTTCACCGACATCTAACCCCCACCATGCAAGGTGCTCCTTCCGTCACAGCCTCTACGTAAAGGAAACAAAAACAAAGACAGATTGCGCGCCATCCGCGTAATGACAGAACACCCCCAGGCCATGAGCTCGGTTTTTGTTCAAAGATAACCCGCCATCAGGGGAGCATTTCTTATTTCATTATTACAAGGTTTCGGCCTTCCCCAGAGCGCTGCAAGTCTGACTTCATCAACTCAATTAATTCAACTCGCTTCCGAATCGAAGGTCACCTCCATATTAGGGCCGACTGCGCAGGTGGCGCGACTTGCGCCGCGGGTAGGTGTTGCAATGTAGACGCCACGAAACCAAACCCTGAAGCTGTCGCTAACCCATTCGCTGCTCACGGACACCCGCGGAGCTGTTCCCGAAAACTGGACATGCATTTATGCATACAATCGCAGGTGCTCACACAAATAATTAGACGCCGACACTTCCGCTGTTATGTTTGCAGCTGCGCGCTTGTGTTAAGTGTATTCTGAACAACGGGAATGCGACTTGCATGTAATAAGCCAATACGTAGCTTAAATTGATTGGTCCTGACAGAGCGCTGGTGAATAGTGTCAATGTAATATTGCACACTTTTGACATAGCCGTTCCGTAATTATGGTGGTATATATAATCTGTAATGCGTTGATGTTTTCTCAACAAGTACGCAATCGTACAGCATAAAATAGTTGATGCTCTATGACCCGAAATAGGGTATAATATGTTAAGGTCCGCATATGTGAATGGTTGTGGTTTTTATTGCGAATGGTATATGTAACTGTTTTCTAATTATCTCCGTCTTGATTTTGTTTTTCGTTTATGTGACGTTGATTTCTTATGTTATTAACAATGACGTCATGCGGAGCTGTCTGACGTATTTCGGAACAGTATTCTTGCCAAGTTCGTATTGGCACACTATTCGTTTGTCTCGATTTCTTCACATATGTATTGGTTGAGGAGATTTGCCATTGTGATGGCGGCTTATTGCCAAGATACCTTTGCGCCTTTGACAGTTTTCCGTGAACGGCCTTTGTTCACACCTCTATCGATGATACCAGTCTAATCACTTCGTCTAATCTGAATGATACATGACATTCTTGATCGTCGCTGTTAACTACATGACGATTCACTGCTTGCTTCGCTTACCATAAACAACACTACACTTCTTGCGTTCCAACCTTTATTCAATTATACATTTTTTTATTTAGTCACGTTATTTAAGAGTATATGAGTACATGTGAATTTGTACTATCAAAGTTTCTAGTTTTCCATACTTGTCTTCATAAGTATATTTACAACGTCAAGGCATTACTGATATGATACCGTTGTAGTTATTTATTTTTGCAAAAGTAATATACGTATTAAGTCTTTATAGATGCGTGACACTTGGTGAACAACGAGTAACCTCACAGGCTAAATGGGTGTGGATCTATACGGTGAATAAACCCAGCTCCGTGTTGAAGTAAACCATTACCTGACACAAGGGAACGATTAAAGCAAATATTGGAGTATTTGCTGCACATCAATTATGTATTTATTGTGTATTCTTCTCAGTAAATACCCTTTACATGTTGCCGCCTCTGTCACTATTTCCGATGTCACTCACAATCATTCGCCTTTATCGACTGCGGTTCTCATTAATTAGCCACCGACTATAATATCGGCAACTAGCGTGTGCCTGCTCAATATAGGACGAACGGATTAAAATTGCATGTTTATGATCATCCTAGGTTAAATAATATTGATCGAATTTGTCCTGTAATAGTAGCGACGATGACCTTGTGGCTCGTTAAGGTGGATAGATGTGTCTAATGACTGAACAACGCATGAAACCAATTCTCACACAGACAGAAACACACAGTCACACCCACTTGCGCCCGCATTCACTGCAAGCCACTCAAGCACGCTCGCAAGTACCCACGCATAATCATACACAACGCACTCGTACACGCAACGCAAACACACGCACATACACACGCACGCACGCATGCACACACACGCACGTACACACACACACACACACACACATACACCACACACACACACACACACACACACACACAAACACACACACCACACACACACACATATATATATATATATAAATATACAATATACAAATACACACATACATCACACATACGCGCACACTACACACACTGCACGCCACACACACCACACACACACTACATATAAATATATAATCTCTCTCCCTCTCTCTCCACACACACACACACACACACACACACACACACACACACACATATATATATATATATATATATATATATATATATATACACACACACGCGCACGCACACGCACACGCACACGCACACGCACACGCACACGCACACGCACACGCACACGCACACGCACACACACACACACACACAAACACACACACACACACACGCAGGGAGGGATCCGGCGATGACGTCAGCAGCCGGACATTCGTGACGTGCAAGCGGACAACTGCGCGCTCAGTGCAAGCAGTTTGCACGCACGCGACCACGCCCGTTTGGCACTACATCCAGATCGAGTAGCCACCGGTCAATACTGGGCCTCAGAGCTGCTCGCTAATTAATAAGAACATATACAGCGGGTCACCACATACTGCAGCCATCAATGGGCGCAAGAATGACGCGTATGTTTTATTAATTGCAGAGAGTGTCTGTCAGATCACATCTATAAACGATCAGTGGTCTTCCATTATTGCCGTGTTCGTCGAAATAATAGATAAATACCGCCATTGACAGACAACTGTCACCTACTCTGACACAATAGATGCTTCGGTTTTGGTGACTGGTGGTTATGCATTTTTCATGTCCATGTTGCATTATTGTCTTTCGTCTTAAGGCAGTCGCACAATATTTTCTGTTGACTACATTGGCCGTTAGACAATTGGCTAAAGCACCGGATATGCATTGCATTCTGGGAGAAATATAACGACAAGTGCAGAGGAAGACCCCAACCGACTAACCCAGCACATCAATGAAGCCGTCTGGACTAGGAGAACAAGAACACTGTTAAATCGAGACGAGGCTAATTACGATCTCGCGCTTACAGTTTTCCGGGTGTTAAATAATGACCAGGAGACGTTTCTGCGCATGCGCGGATCTAGGGGAGCGTATATTGACCACCAACTATGACTTTCCTGCTTTCTTTTATCCGGAAGTCATTTTTAGGATGATGTCTATGTGCATACATCACAACATTTTTGTTTTAGGCAAACGAACATTTCTGTCGTAAATCAGTTTACTCTCTATGTACACGTCACGTGACTTCACTCTTATGATTGGTTGTAAATCTGAAACCGCACAAGTGTATTCTCTAATTTTAACGCTTGTGCTTCGACGACAAACAAAACATATTTGACGAATGGATATTATCGATCAGCACAATTTACGTATGCACATAAACATCACCCGAATAAAATATAACGCCCGGATATGTAAGCACGACAACGAACTGCGTCACGTGTACGATTACGTCATTCAGCGTCATCGGTACTGGTGACGTCAACGTGTTACGTTAGACGAAATACTTTGACAAATTACAGGTAAGATACATCTTGAATATAAAAAAAGTATTAAGATAACATTATGTTTCTTTCGGTACATGTACATATATAATTATTATTGTTCTATTATATGCCTCTTTTCCACGATACTTGTCTTTTAGTTATGTTTTCCAGTTTTCACGCGGTTTTTTCTTGGAACAGCCTCCATTCCCCATTATCGCCCGCTCTCCTTCTCCGACCGTTATTCAATGGTCTACGTCGTCGTCATCTCCATTTACATTTCATTTTATGGACACCTGCGTTCTTTGCGAAACGTT
>JAODUO010001161.1:2500-30000 GCA_025642075.2 Ridgeia piscesae | reverse complement strand
AAAACAGTCAAATTATGTTGTTCTGTGCCTGCATACACTCCTTGGAATGTGCTTCCTCCTAGTGTTAGATCAGTTGAAAAATATAGCTACATTCCGCCGTCATTTAAAAACATAGGCCTACCTTTAAAACCTCGCCTATCCACCACAGCTCCCTGGCGCAGTAATCAATAATTATGTTGTCAACTGGAATTGTTTATTGACTTTTAGATCGATTAAACCTTTTGTATTGACGCGCGTCTGGGCTTCGTTTAGGCGGAATAGCAGTTACCTAATTATTATTATTGTTATTATCATTGTTATTATTTATTTATTATTATTATTATTATATTTCCCCTCAACCAGGACTACTTTACGTCACCCATCGCAAATCACATTGCCCAGCTACACAACTGTGAATGCTGCCCTCAAAATAAGTAATATTGTAACATTCATACATTGCCCAGCGACCAGGAACGCATCATTGGTCCACTTACTATGCTTCCTTTTGTACAAACTAATCGGGAATCCTGATGCACCGATATCGTCAATACTGATGCCGTTTCTAGTGGGCGTAGACGCGTTATCCGGCCGAACTAAAAAGTATGGCAAAACATCGCAATAAAAGTACTGACGTGAAACGATAACAGCCTGATCAATTACGACGGTCAAAATGCTGTACCGGTGTCCTCGATCACGTTGTTTACTGTGACGCTTATACCAGGAACACACATTGTGACGTAGGCGGGTGTGTCTGTTTGCTGTCTGCGATGATGACATAATTAAAGTGGGATATTCGTGTATTTGATACATCGGCGAGAGCGCAAAGAATCCGTTCTTCATCCCAAATAATCGTAGGTCTGCAAGCATCAGCGATCGTGATGATGTTATCATCCTCACAAGCCAGGGTTGTTTGCCATGCAGTCGTCGTCCTGGGTGATCTTCTATGCGATGTGTAAAATTCACCTGAGTCGAATATGCAATTGACTTCGCCAGTCGCGACTGAATCAGCCGTGAGAACAGCGTCAATATCCGCCCCAATTTGAAGACGGATAAACAGTGTTTAGGAATTCTAATATAATGCCCCTCTGCCCAATCGGACGAGCCTCTGAACGGTTTTGTGTATTCGAACATTTGCTTCTACACCCATCCTCGCAAGCCATGGATCGTTGCGCTGCGCGTGAAAGTGAGCAGTCTAACTATAAAATCACACCAATTGACTTCGCCAGTCGCTATTGTATCAGCCGTAGGAAGAACGCAAATATCCGCCCCAATTTGAAGACGAATACACACGACTGGTGGGAATCTCAATATTATGACTCATTCACGTGCTAAACATTGCATTGCAACGTGTGACTGAAATCATCCCCAAATTATATCACGTAACCGCAGGCCGACCACACTCCTCGTGGGCAATTTCTCTGGCTGAGCTTTTACTCAGAATTTTGCAAACAGATCAACCAGTAGTACTGCTGCCTGGCACTGGTGTAATGCTGCAGCAGCGACCGTCGGCGCGCGAGGATGATGTTGACATCTTAAGGAATCTGTACTTTAGTGTACTTCACTCCCACGTGTACGGATCGTCTCGGTGTTAGCGATATCGAGGAGTGTATTCCCTAGTGCTGACACGGGTACACTGAGCGCTGACCTGCCTCTTCAGTACATCTTTGTAGCGCAATCGCTGTCAACCACGAGAGCGCTTCTCTCGGAACCGGTGCACATAGAATGTTGCACTCTGGAGCGTATCGTTCTCGTCCGGTTCACATAGCTAGTCCATGATAGTTGGGAGGCTGTCAGGATGACTCATTACTTGTAAAATAATGTACTTATAGTTTAAGGGTTTATGCACAGCGACACAAGACAACGCAGGAACTATACACCTACCAGACGGGCAGCTAACAGCCGATTTAGGCAGAACTTCGAAATCACATCTGAATTAGTTTTTTTATGGATTGTTTACAACAAATATCTAGAAAAGCCACCCTGCCACACGTTTTTAATTTGCATAAATCCAACATTGCAGCTTCACACCTGGTCATCCTCGTTGCTGGTGATTACGTCACTACCAGCCTTCCCTACCCCTGACGCATCCCTTTGCAAAACTCCTCCAATCACATCGCTCACGAGGAGTGTGTTCGGCTTCCGGTCACGTGATGTAATATTGGGTGATTTCAGCCATACGCTGCTCGTATTACGTGCAATGTTCGGGATGCGATATTCGGATTCCAACCAGTCTTCCCTGTATCCATCGTCAAATTGGGGCGGGTATTTGCACTGTTCCCACGGCTGACGCAATGGCGATTGGTCAGTCGGTATAATTTATAGTTCGACTTCGCCTTTGCGAAGGCGATCAGCCAGGGATACTGTAGCGCAGCGCAATGACCTCTGTCTTGCGAGGATGTACGTGGTCAAATAAATTAATTCAACACTAAAGAGTCAGAAACTAATTTATGTTGTTTCCTTCCTTTCACACATGCGCGCACACGATAACAGTGCGCCGATGGACCACCTACTGGGTATGTGTATTATGCATAACATTCCTGTATGCATGCCGTGCGATATTGCATGGACACCGATCGACTATATGACGACGACAATAATTATGGATCCATATTTTCATTACTTCGGGTGATACCACATTAATCTGGCCGATCGTTAATGTTGATCACTCGAGTTGTGTGAACCACACGAATGGGCAATTCCAATTAGCACAACCAGTTATTAGCATTGTGTGCTTGTGACGTTCGGTTCTGCACGCACAGGGTGTCTCGCAAGTCGCGTTGCAGCGCAATGTTCGTCTTTACTTCTATAACGTCTTTACGTCTATACGTCTATACGTCTCTACGTCTCTACGTCTATACGTCTATACGTCTATACGTCTTTACGTCTCTACGTCTCTACGTCTCTACGTCTCTACGTCTCTACGTCTATACGTCTATACGTCTATACGTCTACACTTCTATACGTCTATACGTCTATACGTCTTTACGTCTATACATCTTTACGTCTATACATCTATACGTCTACACGTCTACCCGTCTACACGTCTACACGTCTACACGTCTATGCGTCTATACGTCTATACGTATATACGTCTACACCTCTATACGTCTATACGTCTACACCTCTACACGTCTATACGTCTACACTTCTATACGTCTACACCTCTATACGTCTACACTTCTATACGTATATACGTCTACACTTCTATACGTCTATACGTCTATACCTGTATACGTATATACGTCTACACTTCTATACGTCTATACGTCTATACGTCTACACTTATATACGTCTATACGTCTACACTTCTATACGTCTATACGTCTACACTTCTATACGTCTACACCTCTATACGTCTACACCTCTATATGTCTATACGTCTACACTTCTATACGTCTATACTTCTATACTTCTATACGTCTACACTTCTATACGTCTATACGTCTGTACGTCTGTACGTCTATACTTATATACGTCTGTACGTATACACCTCTATACGTATGTACGTATACGCGGTGCGTTGCCATTGGGTCAAAATCCAGCGTGTTAATAATAATAACACAAGTTTTATTAGCAACTCAACTGAGTTGGATTGTTGTTTACGAACATTAGGTGCAGTGATATTGACACACATTACGCGCATGGGTTTGTTCTAAGTCTCACGTGATCATGGACCCCTCCGCCATGTATTTCGGCATTTTGGTTTGAAGTTGTCTTTCCCGGAATCATTGTAATATATCCACCAACGCAAAAAAGCGTTAAAGATGTTATGCTGCAATTGCTGCACACGAAATGTGACAACTTTCATGGTCAAGTATATACGAATAGCAGCTTACATTTTAACACGTTCACCACTCACTGAAGGAAATGGCATGGAATCACGCAGAAGCGTCATTAAAGATCGACTGACTCAGGCGAAGACTAGTCAACGTCAGCCGTGTGTTCATCCACCTGTGGGTGTGTCAACTAAAGATGTCAATGCGTGGTCTGCACTGATCTACACAGAACTGAAGGACGCTCAAATAATTCGGAACAAGACCCGCGTTCGATGGTCAATCCGACTGCGGGAAGATTATTTTGTTCCCGTCATATGTTCGCCATCGTTTATAGCAGCAGTTCTTAATACCTTGGTTCGTGGTTCCACGTGACCTCGCTGTGGCTACATGGACTAATATAATGTGAATTATGGCTAAACGTATGACACACATCATTCTTATATAACAAGTTATCAGGATATGACCGTTCAGTGCATCAGCATTGATTTGACATTGCTGCACATGATATCGGCTTTTCATTTTGGCACGCAGTGCTATCTCGTACATCGAGGGTACAGTGCAGTTGATGCCTTAGCCCTATCAATAATGTTGCACTTTAGTTTGGGAACCACCGCTAATATCCCATCACTCCCACTAATGTACGATGGCGTTCACACGCACACACAAATTCACACACATGCACATGGACACGCACACACCACACACACGCGCGCACACACACACACACACACACACACACACACACACACACAACACACACACACACACACACACACACACACACACACACACACACACACACACACACACACACACACACACACACACACACACACAACACTCGCGCGCTTTCAGACGTCGTTACTCCGCCATTCACCATCCCATTTGCCAATCGCGCTTCTCGCCTTATTAAAACGAGATTTCATTTTCGAGCGCGCGCGTTGCCGGGTTACCGTAACAACGGCTAACGGCAGACGCTGCGCGTCGTTCGCCCGTCCATCGGCGCTGTCGTTGGGTTTACGGCCTGGGGCCCATCGAATACGCTTTAAGTCGCTCTCACCGCGAAATTCGTTTCATAAAAAGAAGATCGATTTGGGTAATTTCGTTTTCTTAGTTGCCGATACGTCCGACAGAGCGGCTGTGTTAAACGCAAGACCTACGTAACCACATCGGATAGGTCAGCGAGCTGCTTCTCTCTTTGACGGGTAGCATTTCGTGTTTCTATACACATCATGGGATTATTATTTATTGTTATTATTACAATTATTGTTATTATTAGTATTGTCATTGTTCTTATTATTATTATCATCATCAACATCATTATGATTATTATCATGATCGTCGTCATTATCAATGTTATTGTGATTACATTATTGTTATTATTGTTTATTAGTATTATTATTACTATTGATGGTAGTATTGTTATCATCATCCTCCTCCTCCTCATCATCATCATCATCATACTCATTATTATCATCATCGCCGTCGTTATCATCACTATGATTATCATTATTATTATAACTGTGAATCCAACTCAGTTGAGTTGCTAATGAAATTGTGTTATTATCATTATGGTTGTTTATTATTATTATTATTATAATTGTTATTATATTTATTCTTATTATTAACATAACCATTAACCAGATCAGGAAATCCGTTAGATATACACTTTGAGCTAATTAAAAATTACCATTACATAATATTGACATTTTGTTGCTTTTTGACATTATGTCAACTTCAAACATTCTAGTCTAGTCCATCGATCTTCTGGTACATCGACGTGGATGTTGCACAACCAAAATGTAACACGTTATATTGCACCCCTTGAAAGGAGTTATGTTTCTATTTTGGCGCGTTTCAACGCACTGTCATTAAATATTTCAATTCAGGACGTTCAATAAATGCATGTTTCGTGACATTAATCACTTTGCTCTACATCTCACTCGAGTGCACATTGATTACACTTGCAACGTCACTATGACGCAAACACGGGACGCTATTAATATGCAAATTAGTTTACTTCCGTAACGTGAAAGAATATTTATACAAACCAGACGGTTGTAACTGCTGTGAGACGACGTGAAACACGCGTGTGCTCACCCTGAATCCTGAATGGTGTACAGATACGTGTAATAATACTAGCTGTACGTTTATCATTTTCATAAAACGTTATCTAAAAACCGTCCAATCCAGGACTACTGCATGTTTACGGATGTAAGAAACTGTGAGGTAATAATAATTCATATCATCAACAACAACAATAAACACACTATAATTAAAAATCGTACCAATTAGCAAAATCCCCCCCCCCCAAATTATGCATGGAGCGGTTTGGACGTCAACACGAGTCGTGGGAAAATATATTACTACGGTGGCGACGCCTAGCGAGTGAAACACGTGCTACTGCAAATTTGTGCCAACACCAATTTCGGGTAGATAAATCTTTGAGTGTCAGAGGAGAAAGCATTGACGCGTACTTAAGAGATGACTTGTTTTGGGCTGTTCACACTAAAGAGATGGATGTCTCCAACGCACGCGAGACTGTCACGTTTCGAATATCGCTCCGCGAGACTTAGACATCCATAAAAGTAGAGACGCTACCCCGTCACTTACGACGCCATGGCGGCGAAATTGATTTAGAATTAGAGTGGGCCGTTTTGGCACGCGGGCAGACAGACGCAGTTACACACTCACTCGCCCACGCATTCCCTCGTGCACGCGCACTTGCACACACACACATACACACGCGCGCGCCGTCGCGCGCTCGAGAAGTTTCGTCCATCTAGCGCATTTCAGGCACAATTCCGGTCAATCTAAGTGTGCTCATCATCAGAATTATCGACGTCCGGCCAGTGGCGTTGACCCGGTTGACCGCAATGATTGGTGTCCACTCGTCCGAGGTGACTTAGACGAAGGTTGGCTGGCGTTGGCCTTCGTCTACGTCACTGCGGTCAGCCGTTGTGCCAATTGTGTTCACGGTCTGCTGCTTGGCAGTGGTGTTAAGGCCGTTACGATGATTTCATTTTTACTTGGCATCGTCGACGTGTGTGTGTGTGTGTGTGTGTGTGTGTGTGTGTGTGTGTGTGTGTGTGTGTGTGTGTGTGTGTGTGTGTGTGTGTGTGTGTGTGTGTGTGTGTGTGTGTGTGTGTGTGTGTGTGTGTGTGTGTTGTGTGTGTGTGTGTGTGTGTGTGTGTGTGTGTGTGTGTAGTGTGTGTGTGTGTTGTGTGTGTGTGAGTGTGTGTGTGTGCGTGTGTGTGCGTGTGCGTGTGTGCGTGTGTGTGTGCGTGTGCGCGCGCGTGTGTGTAAGTGCGTGCGTGCGTGCGTGCGTATGTCTTCTATGAACACCAGCTGAACTTTTCTGTGAATAATTCAGCCATGTTGCGATTACTACGCGAAGACCAGTCGTACAATAATGTCCACCACACCATTGCCAACTGAACAGTGCTGCTTTATATTGCTAAGTGAACCACTCTCTCTCTCGTAAGGTACCCTGTTGCACAGACACGTGAAGTAAAGCAACGTGGGGCGAACGAAATTACTGAAGCTCTGGAACGGTAGCAATACGTTTCGAACACGGATTCTCTCGATTTTTTGTTAAAGTCGGCTGTTCTAACCACGGCGCCACGGCGCTGCGCTGACAAAGTTCAACCACCAAGCGGGCATTGGGAGGCAAGTGGGAATCACACCTACACTAAGTCGTTGGCCACGAGGCGCCCATTTCGGACATCCGTTCAACGCAAACAATAAGCCCAGCGAGCATTAGCGTAGGAAAATACCACCAGGTCAAAATGCCATCGCTCTAGTCCGGCGACGAGACGTAGAGAGGCAGAGCGAATGGATGCAATTAGTCGACGACATTGTTTGCTCTGCGTGTGTGTACCTGCAGACGACAAGTGGACAAGTGCGTGCTGGCTACGTCTGTGTTTGCGTAGCGTCAATGACACCAACATACACCGCTACTGTTGGCGTATTTACTACAGCTGTTGCAATTCTCGGAGTGTATTGTATTGTTGTGTAAACAGCATCGAAGTTACGGTTGTTGCTGCTGAAATACTGGCGTTGTTATCGTTGCGGCGATAACATTCAGACGTCGTTGTCGGTGTTGCAAAAGTACTGCGAAGAGTGCATCAATGCATCAATGCATCACTGCTTCTGGTGGTGGTAGTGTCGTTGTTACTGCAACTACCTTACACGATGCAGCTGAAGGTGACATACCCCTACCGATGATAAGGGCATCCAATAAACAAATGGACACCCGTAATATAGTGACATTTTAAGAAAGACTCCATTTTATAAATATTATGTCCCGCGAAAGCATTGTTCTTGGGAGAATATGTGAAAACACACCCTTGACCAAGGGAACTTCGATAACAAAACGACCCTAGTACGCGAATATAGCCAGTGGCTGCGCACCCCGAACTATAATGGTAACGATATTCACGTCACTATAATTACAGTAACAATACTGGCGTCACTATTGCTACTGTGTAATAATGCCAACAACATGGACCTCCAACGAAGCTATCACAGCTGCTATGCTGCAATGACATTGATGTTATTGCTGCTGCGACAACACAGACAGTAGCTTCAACTACTGTAATGATATTTTCGAAAAATAATATATCGAGCTATTCACCGCTTACAATATACTACAACTACTGTAACGACAAGTTAGAAATATGATAGTAACTTGATCCATTCACCGCATACAATATACTATAACTACTGTAACGACACGTTAGAAACATGATAGTATCTTGAGCCCTTCACCGCTTACAGTATACTATAACTACTGTAACGACACGTTAGAAACATGATAGTATCTTATACCACTCACCGCTTACAATATACTGTAACTGTTGTAACGACACGTTCGAATCATTATAGTATCTTGAGCCATTCACCGCTTACGATATATTGTAACAACTGTAACGACACGTTCGAAACATGATAGTATCTGAGCCATTCACCGCTTACAATATACTATAACTACTGTAACGACACGTTCGAAACATGATAGTATCTTGAGCCATTCACCGCTGCAATTGCGACGTTAGCTGCAGCACTGTTGACACCGTTGTTATTTGACAACGATAAAGACATCACTACAGCAACTGCAGACTGTCTGTGGCTAACTAAACGATACTGATGCCGCGGCGACGGCCGCTGAAGATTGACACGAGCGAGAAACGGAATTGAAAGGAAATCGATCGTTAATCAGATAAGCTCGGCATTGCTGAAACGTTGGATTGAATCATCGGACCCTTTTTTGCCGGCGTTGTGGCATTCGCTACATCGATAACGTCGCGGCCGATAAATGTCAAGAACGTCTGATAAATCGTATTTACCGCGCTGGCGCAGGAGGGCCGGACGAGAGACCCGAGAACGTTCGCCCCACGGATACCCAATCGCTTGAACGTTCAAGTGGGTCTAATAATCTAAAGGAGTTAATTGATTTTAAAAACTAGCAACTTCAATCAAAGCAGTCTGTTTACTACAACGATCGTTTTGAAGACATGTCGTTTACATTGGCCGTTCAGTGCCATCATGATTGGGGACATGACGTCACAAATGTCTACTCGTCCCAATTCACCCGTCGCCAAACTAAGAATATCACTCTAGTTTACGAATTTGTCTTGTCGCTGTAAGTCAGCGGCTTGTTGTAATCGTTCGTAACTCTAAGATTACAGTACAGTCCCACTATTTGAAATAAATAATTTCTGAGCATACCACAGGGATACTATTGTAGACAGTAATTGCAAATGTAATGGTTCGATGTTATTAACTCTCCTATGTGAATTAGCACACACGACTACCATTGGCACAATGGGAGAAGATGGGAAAAATCACTTCAGCCCTGTCAAAACAGAAGTGATTTTTCTCCCATCTGTAGTATACACATATTCAACTTTCCAATGTGTTTTTAGTCTGTATACCTTATCATAATTTATTATGTATTAATTTATTTCACATTTTACATTTTATGTTTTTATATTTATACTAGATCATATGAACTATTATTTATCGATGTTATAAAGGAAAACTTTTTATTCGACCTATTGTATGCGATTGTTCTTATCTCTTTATTGATATAATATGAAGTAGTACTATATGTTATCATACTCGTTTGGTGCCTGTGAGTGTACTGTCATGGGGAGATACATGTACGACGACTCAACATTACGACGCATTCCATAGTTTTATTTAACTGCAGTGAAAACACATGGCAATAAAGCTGATCTTATCTTATGTTATCTTATCTTATAAACGCAGTTAGAGGCCAGTTGACCTCGGCGTCTCCGAAGGATAGCTTTTATAATACTCCAAAGTTAGCATATTAATAATGTATCGATAATAATTACTCACATAGTAGACTCAATACGCGGTGTAGTTTCCAACAGGGATGTATAATTCTAGTGACGTCATTAACATTAATGCATCTAGACCCAAGTATCGGCGGTGTTATGGACGACGGAAGAAAACAACAGAGAAATATATCAATGGATTAGTTGGCCTATCTCATTTGATAGGTTGACAGGGGCTCGTCTGCGTTGGTTGTCGAACGTAGACCCCGAAATGGCAGTTGTCACTGTTGGTTACCGTCACAAATAATATATGTTCCGCACTTAGGTCAGGCTGAGCAGCTAAACTGGAAATTGCGATCGATTTTCATTTACGAGTCAAACGAAGTTTCCAGCAGCCTGAACGGTTGGCGGGTGGCCGAAGACAGCTCTAAAATTAGGACAGGAGAACCTTTAGCGTTAATCGGTGGACAGCCTCGCTAAAGTGTGTGTGTGTGTGTGTGTGTGTGTGTGTGTGTGTGTGTGTGTGTGTGTGTGTGTGTGTGTGTGTTGTGTGTGTGTGTGGTGTGTGTGTGTGGGTGTGGGTGTGGTGTGGGTGTGGGTGTGGGTGTGGGTGTGGGTGTGGGTGTGGGTGTGGGTGTGGGTGTGGGTGTGCGTGGTGTGTGGTGTGGTGGTGCGTGCGTGCGTGCGTGTGTGCGTGCGTGCGTGCGTGCGTGCGTGTGTGTGTGTGTGTGTGTGTGTGTGTGTGTGTGTGTGTGTGTGTGTGTGTGTGTGTGTGTGTGCATGCATATTTGTGTGCTGCGTGTGTTCTTGCATCTGCGTTTGGTTTATCATAATATTAAACAGTTTTCACTGTCATCAACTGAAAAGTACGCGTGTTCAATTCAAAACATGGCGTCGTTCCATTCAACAAAACAAAATTTTAGCCGTTCGTGTTCATGTTTCCTGTCTTTGTGTCAGCCACTGTCGCTAATGTGTCCTTAATTGGCTTACAGCCGTTACGATCAGTAGAATGTTCTAAGATAATTAGATTTCCTTTGCAGAAGCAACACTTTGCGCACAACATATCCCGGATCTTCGTAGTAGTAGTAGCAGTAGTAGTAGTGGTAGTGGTAGTAGTTGGGTGGTGGTGGTGGTAGTGGTAGTAGTAGTAGTAGTAGTAGTAGTAGTAGTAGTCGTAGTAGTAGCAGCTAGAGCAGTAGTGTAGCAGCAGCAGCAGCTAGTAGTAGTAGTAGTAGTAGTAGTAGTAGTAGTAGTAGTAGTATAGTAGTAGTATTGTAGTAGTAGTAGTGGTAGTAGTGGTGGTGGTAGTGGTAGTGGTAGTGGTAGTGGTAGTGGTAGTAGTAGTAATAGTAGTAGTATTAGTAGTAGGAGTAGTAGTAGTAGTAGTCATATCACGTGGTATATTCTGATTATCAATGGGTCATCATCAACCAACACATTCTTACATACATACAATTAAGTTTGTTTTTAGTACCGGACGGTATAAGGACGTTAACTCATCGGTCACTACGTTGCGTGTGGTCTGCGATTGTGACGATGTTCTCACACTCACTCACTCACTCACTCACTCAGTCAATCAGTCACTCAAACACTCAATGATAAACACCAACCCACACACACCCACACACACACACACACACACACACACACACACACACACACACACACACACACACACACACACACACACACACACACACACACACACACACACACACACACACACACACACACACACACACACACACACACACACACACACACACACACACACACACACACACACACACACACACACACACACACACACACACACACACACACACACACACACGCCGGTCGCCATCTTGCATCATGCGTCAGTTGGTCAACGGAGTAGTCGTCCAAGTGGCCGTGCTGTCGTCACGAAGGCGACGTCGCGTGATCTGTCGCCTCGTTGTGTCCTCGCGTTGTGTCCAGTCCTTCCGTCCGTCGCGTGCCAACACATGCTTAAGATTAAATTGCGGCATTGGTCCGAGAACAGCGTATAACCACATTAACCATTGATAGACATAATTAATTAATGACAGACCCGTTGTCGTCAAATCATCGTGATGCCAGTGTACGTTACGTGCGATTATCGACAACGAGTTGGCTCATACTTGCGCTATTTGACGAACGAATTTTACTATGATTAATTTGCTCTGGGTTGATAGCTTTGTGACGTCACTTCCGCGTGGCCTGACGTATTTTCTTAAACAAAAACGTTTCTTGTAAGATCCGAATGGCTGAGTATTTTTCATTTTCATTAACCCGTCACTAATTAAGATATCCGTATGTTGTATCTATTAGTCCGACTGGGTCTATGACCTTCTATATTCCAGCGCCATTTCATTTTAGTACAGATAACTATTAGAGAGAGACCACCAGGAGACCTTAGACACGCAACTGGCCTAAGGCCTACTATTGCTTCCGGTGTCCAACGTCTTGTCTCTGGTCGTTCGCTGCTTTCGTGTTCGTCCGACACGGCCATCGTAATGAGAACGGGGCTGCGTCTTGACATTTTCTAAGGAGGATATGATTACTCGGCATCCATCTTCTTCAGGTCGCGCTTGTACCAACGCTCTCCTGGCGTGTTGTTTTAATGTCATTTCCAGCACTCCGCACCATGTATCACTGCAGGATGTCTGTATTTCCGGCGTGTTTCTGTGCTGGTTTGTATTTTGTGAATGATGGATTTCCATATCTGATCTAGATGAATGGATATAGTCGACGATGCTGTGTGTCCGATAAGTCTGTCTCTGTCAGCGTCTCACGCGTTGTTGTCAACATACCAAATGTACGAACATTCCACGGTATTCGTCAGTGGGTCATTATGGCCACATATTCCTAACTATGGTATGAGACGTATTCAAGCGTTTATTTATGGCCGACTTCGATTCGCCTACTCGAGTTACTCGCGTAAACCTAACGTGGTATCCAGTTTACGCTGCGCACATAATACCACGAGAGTAATCAAACTGAAAAGCGATGATCGTGATCACAGACATAAACCCCTTATGTAAAGTGTGTAAATTGTGATATTCATGTTCTTGGTTTTAAATTATCATTAATAGAATGTGGTGACTTTAATCCATATTTAAATGATTGTATCGTGTTTCATTAATTTCTTGTGCAGTAGGGGTCTACGTTCCCAATTAGCTGTCACTGCTAATGACGAAGTTACTCGAGTGAATCCTCTCCAAACCGCGATCGCATCGGGTAGCGGCATTGAAGATTGACCTTGGTTATCTATGTCAAGAAGGGTCACGTGAGAAAGTGATCTTGGATGTTCGATTGGTACACGGGTTACTCGAGTTACTCGCGTAGCTCAATCGAAGTCGGCCTATGGCGTACGAGACATGAGTGTAGTTTTGACGAAATTGTTAATGACCCTGTGCAGAACGATTTACGTGTGTTGCTGGGGCTAACGTTGGAACTGGAAACCAGACACTCTTATACTGAGCACATCATGCTGAGGCAGAGACGGAGGGAGTGGCTTCTCTGGAAGGATCATCTCCTCCTCGAAACAAATGTGGTTGAACATGTCGGCAAGGCACGGTTTACTGAGTAACTGCTGGAGGGTATATGGTGCAGATTCTTCTGCGATCCATTTGAAGAATTTTCATTTGTGTTTCCGACGGTGATACTGCATTTTTGAAGTTGTTCCTGATACGTGTTGCCACCACACCGAGCGCTGTCTCCGTGTTGTCCTTCTCAACATATCACCGTCGTCCGGAAGATTAGTGTTCGGTAGCCAGGTGCCGAGAACACAACATGATCCTTTACGTTCTCGCACATCGATTTGATTAATGTGGATCGCCCCACATTGGATTCCCACCGCCGTGGTTCACTTAATACTCAAACAGCCTGACAGAGTACCACCACTGAGCGCTGCCTTTGACACTGTTTGACAAGTCACTCTTAAGCTCTTCGAGCGGAGTCGTTTGATGCCTCTTTCTTGGCGTCACCTCGGGGATGTCGGCCGTTGAAGGACTTTATGACAACACGCGTCAGAGGCGTGAAGGTCAGCTGCGCTGACTGTGAGGCAAGTTATCGTTCAGGTACATAATCAGTCCACTCATTTGCCCTTTCGCCGCATTTGCCGTTGGTTCTCTTCTCTGCAACATGTTCTTTATGATCGTCTTCACATCAATTTCTCTCACGAGATACGCTGGTGTTCACCGCATCGGATTCTTTTGATCATAGGCCAATATTGCACGGTCCACGACAATAGAAGCTTTGGCGTAGACAATCAAAAGGAGGCCCCATACTGGGCCACGTTCTTTTCTCAGGTAGTGGGGTTGGACCTGGTGCAGCTCGTTTCTGTATTGTCTGATATTATGATATTTCCTTTGATAGGTGAGATCACATTTCAATGTCGTCTGAAGTTCTTCATGCAAATGATCACGTTGTATTAACTGTCATTCACACCAGTTTGCAGACCTGTCACCATCAGGCTTGTTCACCTATGGCATTGCATTGACTGTAGCAATATTTGAAAAAGCACTTGCCATCTATTGCGTCGGCAGATTATCAGTTGATTTTCCACATTCAATAAGGCACTAATAATAACTACACTATGCTTGGTCATTAGTTCGCCTTAGTAAAGCTATCTACATCGTGTTGCAATACACCCTGTACATCTGACAAATTAAATCAATAAATCGGTATTTAAATAGATGGTACGCGTGTTGGTCAATGATGTAAAAAGTATAATTGTGTCATTACATAGAGCAGGAGAAGGTTCGAGAAACAGCTTTTCCCGGATAAGATGATGAGTTTGGAGTGGTACTCAACACGTTACAAAGAACGGACATCTTATCAGACGCAATTACAAGTGAACGAAATATAAAGAACGAGTCTTTGTTCTGTTTGGGATAACGAACGGCACACGTAGTTGTTTCAGTTTGGGGATATTCGTCCACCAAATGGCACTGAGCTTTGTATGGCTAAGTTGGTTTGTGTGTTATTTGGAAAAAGTAAATGAATTGAGAATAATTAACAACTATTTTTTTTGTTAATATCACATTAATCTGTTCGTTATATCCAAAGGTACTTTTTTCCCTATGTGTTGCAACATACAAAAGTAATCTCGCAGATTGCTTAAAAAAAAAAAAAAAAAAAAAAAACCCCCCCCCCCCCCAAAAATTTAGCCAAAGAAATTTTGATTTCCAACGGTTTAAAAACTTTGCAAATGGGCACCGGCTTCACTTGGAGCCCAAATCTTAATGAATTCCCAAATTTAAAATGGTAAAATAGTTAACAGTTCTAAAATGAAAAACCCATAATAAACCCTGCTTTCCCAACGAAACAATTTAAGCCATAAATACGGGGACTTTGCCTTTTCACTTGTAAAACAAGGTTGCAAAAAAATATTAATTCAAACGAGTGGTGACTATTTGTGCGTAAGTTTCTTCTAGCGGACAAACCCCCAATGACTGGGTTTCCCCCTTTCCCAAAACTTACAATAAACCCACTGAAAAAACATGAGGGTTTGTCTTTTCATCTTGTGAAAGTGAAAGAAAAAATTGACTTTGGGAATTCCCGGAAATAATTGTGAGTCAAATTTCTTAAAAGCAAGCAAGGGAAATCCAAATCTTTTGAATTGCAAACAAGTCCACTTTGCGTCATTGACGTCAAAAAACATTTAACAATGCGTTTTGTCTTATTACATCCGGGTAGTGGTGACAAAATGATGGATGTTAACACGCAGGTTTTCCACACTTCTCTATCCTCAGCTGTTCTAATAAGTTGATTGAAGCTGAGCCCAGTCCATTCTTTGACATTGTAGGTCCATGTCTTTGCTGGTTTTCCTCTCTTTCTTGACCCATCAGTTCATTCATGCAGGATAGTGTCAGCCAAGCATCACTTCCATCTAATAGTATGACCAAACCACTGCAACATCTTTCTTTTTACAATTGTCAACAGATGTTCTTGCTTGCCGATATATCTCTCCACCAGTTCTCGCACTTGTTTGTTTGTGGTGTGTAACCTGCAAAAACAGAAAACATCTGATGCTACGGCAATGGATGGTAACGCGACTGTTCGTTTCACGAGAGGCAATGTCGTTTAAAGACTGTCGCACGAAAGTGGTTCCACCTGGTGGGTGATGCATGCCCAACAATTCACACGATAACAACTCGGCATCGACCCCGAGCGAAAAAGGATCCCGCTGTCCCCTCATTCGCAACCAGCATTGGTCGTTGGCCAAATGAAAATAGATGGGCGAAACGTAGAGAGCTGAGAAAATATCATTTCGTGTCAGCGTCATTGTGTCGCCATAATGGATGGTGCCACCCGAGGTGTATACGGTGGAACGCTAGCGATATTAGCGTCATCCCGTCTCTCACGGTGATCAATCATCCGAGTCGGTATTAAGCCGCATTCGTCTCCGCCGTCTGCGAGATGTCGCCATCCGTGCCTGCGTACCGGAAGTGGCCGCGCGCATTAACCGGAAATACATGTAGCGTAATAAAGATCGTAGAATTCGATTCGAGGTTGTTTTTGTTCGACAACGAACGCGTTTGCTGCCATTGGAGGACGAAACCGTCAGCTGTGGCGCCCTCACCCGTCATTTTCTTAATAATCCAAATATCAATGCGCTAACTGCATTCTAACTGTACCTGTAGAGAACATGGAATTGCGAGCGACTGTACAAGGTGTGAGAATGAAAGAGTTAATCAGAGAGTGTATGAGTACCAAAAATACACAAATCCTAGGAAACAAACTATAGAATGTACGAACATGAAAGTCATAACAGGATTACTATCAAAACATTCTGTTCGTGCTCATCAGCACTATAGCATTTAAGTGGTACGTCATCGATGTCTTAAATACCACCTCAACAGCAAACACGTTTCAAAAGCAAAAACTCTGCGGTGCAGCGCCTGGACGCTAATTTAAGACATACACAAACGGAAGCATGTTTTTTTCAGCGGATTGATCCATTATTAATCAGAAGTAATGGGACCAGGACGGCGCATGCGTGAGTTCTAGTTCTCGATGCTAGAGCTGCGACTCAACCAATCTTGCTGTTGCATGATACCCGGCGGTAACAGCTGGTACGGTAGATTAAAACACGTCGAGTTGCCGTGTTTGCGTGACTCGGCCAGTCTCAGTCTCCAGGGTCGAGATGGCAAAAAGAGACCGTCTCCGCGGAATGTGGTTTATTGCAATATTAATTGAAGCAATCATTACCAAAACGACCATGGTGTTGTGGCTATCACGATATGGCTATACTGAGAACAAGACGACACCATCAATGGAATAGGCACATTACAGCCATATTGTATGTGTCGTTAAAGCTAAGATGAACCATGAAATATGTTGAGACTTTACGGAGATTGTTGCAGGCGGGGCGATGGATGCGTTCGCATCCCTGTGGCAATCGCTTCCGGTTTAAGCCTTTTTTAATTGATAACGTATATGTTGTCAATAAAACAAAATGTGTTTTAGTTAGATTTCACCGAGCGAGGACTACCACTATAATAATTCTTCATTGACGCCACACCGTTTTCGTCTCATCGTAAGCATTTTGAATACTAAAAGTATTTAAAGGGTTTGGTGAAACTTCAAGTTAACATAATCTTACCGTCAATCAAAGTCCCTCGGTCTATGCGTCACTGATAGGGTTAGGGTCGTCGGCTGAAGTGGAGAAGTTGCTACTTAGTACTAGGCCCTAGGCCCATACGTACGAAGTCAGTGACGTCCTCTAAATGATGTATCTACAAAATAGTCGCTAGATGTCGCTACCGTATGAGCAGTTTCTGTTCTGTGTCACTTTTGCGGTTATTGTATCCCACTCGTCTTGCTCGCTAGAGGGCGCTACTGCTGATTACGTCAGTGTCAGCCGCCAGTACCAGTGGCTAGTGGCTTTGCAAAACTCAGGATTTTTGTAATCACCATTAACAACTATGCCATACACTCTACCGGATTCGTCGTATTCGTGTTAACGTTAGTATAAATTAATAGCATGATGCATTGCAAGCATAGTTGAAACCGTACGATTCCGTCTGCACCCTATGGTTCCCGTAGCAATGGATGTTCTCGACTTTTCATACACAAATTAGTTGTATTCAGCATGTTCTAAATATCTCCATTTATTTATATAATGCACATTTATTTTATAGTTAGTTTTGTATGTTTTTTCACAAGTTAATTGTTTTAATGTCTTGCAAAGTATTTGGATTGCAGACCCAAATACAGGACGTTGAATGTCTTCTTTCTAATAGGATTGCTATCAAATCATCACATTATAAATACATATATAGTATTACCAAGCGTTAAATGTTGTTTACCATTACATTAATAATTGAATAATTGTGTGCTTTTAACGAATGAAACTGTTTGTAAATCAACAAAAGCGGGTTGCATCTCCAAGGATCGCGCAGCAGTCCCACTTCCCCTAAAAACGGACACGTCTCTAAGTCAACAGCTACACCACGGGTCTGCGTCAACTGTGACATCTGGATATTCTTTAGCTGTTACTGTTGCCTCTAAACTATATATCATTCGTGTAGCGGACTATGTTTCAACGCGTAATGTGTGGACGGTGACCTCGGAGCGTTAGCGCAATGATTTCCAAAAGCCAAAACAAAAATCCCGAATATCTGCAGCTGAGGATCACTGCGCGATCAGTCACGGCCGAACTGAATTGGATTTCAACTTTTTATATATGCACATTCTATTCCCACGCGAGACATGACAGGCCAGGGGATACCTTAATGACGTTTATGTGATTATACATTTATAAAATAGCACATTGTTCTCCGAGTGACTGACCCAGCTCCATAGTGGCTGCTACGTGTGCATCGTTCGTGTGTTCAAGATTTACGGATGCACAGCGCGGTGGCGCAGTGGTTCAGCGGCTAAGGTGGACTCACGACGAAGAGAACCAGGGTTCGAATCCCGTGCTGCCTTGATGAAGAGTGGGCAAGGTTGTTCACTTTATATTGCTCCAGTTCACTCAGATGTATGAATGAGTAACTGGCTATAGACAGTGGTGGATATTTTATACGACAATTTTTCGTGCATTAATTGCAGCAACGCTTGATGCTTCCCAGATTGGCCAAGATAGTGTTCAGTTGAGTAAATGGAGTACAGTGTGTCGTCCTTTAATCAGTTCTCAGGACTGGGTACTGCGTCATATTTGAACTTACTTTTTCTTTACCCTTACAATATCCCCGTGGCAACAAGATCGGTCATTCCTGTTACTGATGTTCATTTTATTCCTAATGCTGGTTGTTTCCAGCATCGACAACGTCCCACTAACTGACTGAAATGTTTATTTATTGTGCGTGGTTGCTCTTGCAGATGATTAAGGTGTATTTAGGATTTTTGTAATTTATACATGTAGTACTCCTTTATCAAAGTTCGACTGAACTTGCCCTGCTGTCTCCACCAACCATCTTCACTCACTATGTCTCTCCCTCTCACCCTTCTTTCCCCTCTCTGTTTCCATCTCATCCTTCACTTTCGTCTATCTTTCCCTCTCATCCTTCACTCCCCTCTCTGTTTCCACTCTCATCCTTCACTTTCGTCTATCTTTCCCTGTCATCCTTCACTCCCCTCTCTGTTTCCACTTTCATCCTTCACTTTCCTCTCTGTTTCCCTCTCATCCTCCAAACCCTCTTTCTTTCTCCCTCATCCTCCACTCCCCCTCTCTTTCCCTCTCATCCTCCAAACCGTCTGTCTTTCCCTCTCATCCTTCACTCCCCCTCTCTTTCCCTCTCATCCTACAAACCATCTTATTTCCCTTTCATCCTTCACTCCCACTCTCTTTCCCTCTCATCCTCCTTTTCCCCTCCCTTTCCCTCTCATCCTCCACTCCCTCTGTCTTTCCCTCACACCCTCCTTTTCCCCTATCTTTCCCTCTCATCCTCCACTTCCCCGTCTTTCCCTCTCATCCTCCTTTTCCCCACTCTTTCCCTCTCATCCTCCACTCCCTCTGTCTTTCCCTCCCATCCTCCTCTCCCCCTCTCTTTCCATCTCATCCTCCACTCCCTCTGTCTTTCCCTCACACCCTCCTTTTCCCCTATCTTTCCCTCTCATCCTCCACTTCCCAGTCTTTCCCTCTCATCCTCCTTTTCCCCACTCTTTCCCTCTCATCCTCCACTCCCTCTGTCTTTCCCTCACATCCTCCTTTTCCCCTCTCTTTCCATCTCATCCTCCACTCCCTCTGTCGTTCTCTCTCAGTCTCCTCTTCCCTCTTTCATCCTCCTCTCATCTCTGCTTTCCCCTCTCATCCTCCACTCCCTCGCTCTTCCCCTCTCATCCTCCTCTCCCCTCTCTCTTTCCCTCTCATCCTCCATTCCCTTTCTCTTTCCCTCTCATCCTCCACTACCTCTCTCTTCCCCTCTCATCCTCCTCTCGTCTCTCTCTTTCCCTCTCATCCTCCATCTCCCTCTCTCTTTCCCTCTCATCCTCCTCTCCCCTCTCTCTTTCCCTCTCATCCTGCACTCCCTTTCTCTTTCCCTCTCATCCTCCACTCCCTCTCTCTTCCCCTCTCATCCTCCTCTCGTCTCTCTCTTTCCCTCTCATCCTCCATCTCCCTCTCTCTTTCCCTCTCATCCTCCACTTCCTCTCTCTTTCCCTCTCACCCTCCTCTCCCCTCTGTTTTTCCCTCTCATCCTCCACTCCCAATGCCTCCAAATCTATCTTAAAACCAAAATATTTTACACTTTGATTGAGTATAACATATTAGTATCCATGTTTTTAAATGGTTTACTATCTATTTATTATTAGCCTATTTACGTCAGTATCCTATATCAGTATTACGTTTTGTTTATTATCATTTTTGTTTTATTATCATTAGTATTATTTATTTACTGTTATTTATTTATTTTCTATTTAATTTATTTCTGTATATTGATTAATTTTTCTATTTTAATATTTAAATAATTGCCTCTTCTATAATGCGCCTCCGAGTGGATATAATTACCATATTTATGGCGTAGGCAAATGCTGTATTATTATTATTATTAACCAAACTTCCTGTCCCGGTCCATGTCCTCGCCTCCTGTTCTCGTTTACTCTCGGATATCTGCTGTCTTGCCAAAAGTTCTACTTCCAATTACCTCACAGGGTAATATAACAGGCTGATGAAAACGTATGTATTGTACAGCTTTGCCAGTCCCTGTTGGCTATATTAACAGTATGTTAGCGCCTTATATAACGTTGCCTAGGACGTTATGATCCGCTGTACGTAGGTGATTATTAGATCTTGTATACTGAGTCAACTTACCAGAGCCGTAGTTGTAATGCCGCTAGTCGTTACATGTGCTTTAAATTTTCTGTTAGCCGCGTCGTGCAGTCATCTTCCGGGTTAATCCATAAATGTGTCTCACCCATTGAAGTGGGCGGAAATGCGCGTCGTATCAGTCACGTCACTTCCGTTGCGTTGATTCTTCGCTAGTTTCCGACGCATTTCGGCAAAGTCCGTCAAGGCAAAATTCGTGGTCATGTAAATTAAAGTTTTTCTGCAGCGCAACATCTAATTCTTAGGACGCGCTTTATACACACACACACACACACACACACACACACACACACACACACACACACACACACACACACACACACACACACACACACACACACACGCACGCACGCACGCAGGCACGCATGCACGCACGCACGCACGCACGCACGCACGCAGGCACGCACGCACGCACGCACGCACGCACGCACGCACGCACACACACACACACACACACACACACACAAATTGTATATAAAGTCTAAAGGCAGCTTATGTCGACCAGTGCCTACAGAACCAACTTATGCATGCATATTATTTATTTAATACATTTTCCAAAAGATGTAAAACTGGAAGATTGTTTGTAACACTAATACTCAACACATAATGAAACTTCATCAAAATATTTCAATAAATAAAGTATATGCACAAAAATCGGTCTACTTAAAACCGTGTATGAATAGATGTCGAGTTATGCAGACCGGAGCAACACCGGAAGCTGCATAATATATTATATTTAGTTAGCCTTTTTCGCGGTAGACCGCCGAGTCTGGTAAACAGTAAAACACTGTTGCGAAAAGTAAACTAAGTCGAAGCAATACCAGCAAAGTTATGTTTGATCACGGAATGTATCGATGCGATAACAACAAAGAACAACATTTTATAGACAGTTTTGTGCATAAGAAAAACAGCATTGCCGACGGGGAAGTATTTCACGAGAGAACGATCATTTATGTGCGCAGCCAAATCGAACGACACATATCTATCAATAGTAAAACTTTAAAATAGCCGAAGCCGATATAAATTATCCGGACTATTTATACTATGGACATTATGTCATTTGTTTGTAAACAAACTGTTAGAACGGTTGTCTGCTTAATTTAAGCCAGGGCTAAGTAAGGCAAAAAGCCTTGCGTTCTAACTGCAGCTGATTATTTACCAATATAAAATAGCACACAGTGAATCATAGGAGATAGCCGATATACAAGTTGGTGTCAGAAGGAAAAGGGGGACTATGGATAATGTCTATGACACATATTTTACAGAAAGACCTGCCCAGTTGAATTGGGAAAAGACAGCCACACGCACAATTCAAGCCTCAACAGAGAAGAATTATTATAGTAGCCGCAAACCTTAGCTCTGGCAAAATATCATTATTTAATGTAGAAAAGACATGACATATTATGCCCCACTTATAGATGGTTTGTTTAGTTCGGAGAATTGTGTATAAAAGTCTACATTTAGCAGCAGCATTTGATATGTAGGTATTATAATTGCAAAGTGAACTGAATGTCAGCAAATGCTCCAATGTCACATTCTGTTTCCGGAGGCAAACACACTCAAACATTGCATTTTTAATGCATTCTGATGGTACAGTAAATGCAACATAGATATGCAAATATCTCTATTGTAGCATCAACATGTGTTGTTAACACAGCTGATGTGTTTAAATAAAAGATAAACGCTTATAGTTCGTTGGTAAATGTCAAATAATTCAGTCTTGTCATGTTTTAGGGTATAATCTTGGCAAAAGGTTTTAAGATCATCTAAATGGTATATAGAAGTTAAAAACCCTTGTTGCCATTTATTCTATTTGGTCCCACAGTGATTTAGCAGCTATTTTAAAAATGGCCGCCAAATTTTATTTCGCCGTATGTTAATAACTCTTTCATCTAGAGAAATAATTGTGGTGTGTAAATATATGTTCTATGGGACAAGGATTTCAAATAAACCATTTTTGGAATTTTCCGGCTTTCGCGTCCGCCATTTTAAAGATGGCGGTCGTCAATACAAATGTCACAATATCTCAAAAATTACATCACATTGAGCAATAATGTTGATGACATAACTTGTTGGATAGCGATATACATCAATGTACAGTTTTGATGTTCATTAACATTCATATATGCGTCATTTTTAAAGATGGCATCCGGTTTAGCCATTTACCCATATCTTAAGAACTACGTAATCTAGAGCCATAACATTGATGTCAAGATGTAAGTTTTTAGATATTATTATTTAAATTGTATTACTGTTAACCTTTATTGATTTTCAAATATCCGCCATTTTGTAATATACGCTACTTTTAACAAAATCTCTAAAAGAATTATATATATCGCTTAAAAATTACGTGGCTTAGATACCAAACGTTGATGTCAAAATACAACAATTTTAGAAGTAATTATGTGTTGTATTACTTTTGACTTATCCGTCATTCTAATAGTACCATTTCTGTATCTTAAGAGAGCCTGATATCCGTTGTCTTATGATCTACGTATAGTTGAACCTTGAAGCTGATATGGAAATATAGATGTTTGGAGGCAACGATTTATAGAAGGCTCCTAGATATTCGGTAAAATAGACAGTGTTAGCCAATTCAAACATTGGTTTATTGATTTCAAAATTATGACTTGACAATCATATGATAAGCACTAGGGTGACAAAGAACAAAGAAAATATTGCTGTCGTGGAGTGTAACTGCAAAGTAGATGGAATAAAAAGATGGCTCAATAATTGAGATTCTGAAGGCAACATCACTACTTTTTCCCAGGATGCCTGTCATGTATCCTATCATGTAGCCACACTTGATGATCATGGAGATGCACCAAACATATTCAAAGAATTTCTAATGCACAGCACAGAAAATATCAGTCTACAATACATGTAATTATGTTCTAATGACACGCACACACACACTAAGGCTTGTACAAATATTTATTCATTAAGCCCTTTGTTTGGTATCTATTGTTCCAGAGTTGTGGTTGACTGCTGTAAGGAAGCATTTATAAAATATCTAATGGGCAATTAAATGAAACGCAAGATTGGATTCATCCGTCTCTGCGTGACATTGTCCATTGTCATGTTGCGAGTGGTAACGCCCTCGGTTGTTCCGTCTGGGCCATTTTCGCCTGTCGATGTCTGCATGCAAATGTGTTTTATATAGTACGGTTGACTGAGTGAGTGAGTGAGTGAGTGAGTGACGAGTTAAATGAACGAGTGAGTGAGTGCGTGAGTCAGTGATGGAGGGAGGGAGATAGCGAGTGAGTACGGGAGTGTGAGTGAGTGCGTGAGTGCGTGAATGAAAGAGAGTAAGTGAGTGACAGCGTGAGTGCGTATGTGTGTTAATGCGTGAGCGCTTGAGTGAGTGAGTGAGTGAGTGAGTGAGTGAGTGAGTGAGTGAGTGAGCATTATGCGTTTGACAAAAAAATAACGATTCCTTGAAAGTGAAAGAGGGAAACATACCTGTACCACAGAATTAGGCCTACTATAATGGATATCACTACTAATGTCACCAGCATGGGTATTATCACCAGAGCCGCCATGTTGTTGGATTTATCTGAAATGTCATTAAACGCGCTCCCGCTTAGGACAAACACAAAACTAAACCGTCTAACACATTAATTCACATTAGTGTTATCTGAAATTCAATATAAATCAGTAACACCATGTTATTAAACTCTGGCACAATGTATCTATATTGACACTTTCAATAGCAAAAAGGCACATATGTGACTAAAAAAGACACACACACACACACACACACACACACACACACACACACACACACACACACACACACAACACACACACACACACACAAACAACACACACACACAAAACACACACACACAAACAACAACACACACACACACACAACACACACACACACACACACACACACACACACACACACACACACACACACACACACACACACACACACACACACACACACACCACACACACACACACACACACACACACACACACACACACACACACACACACACACACACACACACACACACACACACACACACACACACACACACACACACACACACACACACACACACACACACACACACACACACACACACACACACACACACGAAGCACATATACGCAAGTGAGCGGACACACCCTCCCCTGGTTTAAAAAAAAATGTTTATTTCACTCTCTCTGGGCAATCAAAAAGATTGAAATGAGTACATAAAACATGCAAAGTATATTTGTTAAAATATATTCAAATAATATACAATTTAAGACATTAGCGTAAATATAAATTATACTGTAGAGAATATACGATATGTATCAATAAAACTAATTAAAATAATTTAAGATATTAAAACATATTTTATGTTAAAATGTTACGCCGATAAGTCAATGTATTTGACTAAACTTATAAAAAAATTATAAATAGTTTAAAACATTAAAATAATCGTTAATGAAACAGGTGAATATTTCGCGTGGTTCTTTGTGGTATGAGCTACCTTATTGCGAGGCAAAAGTCATGATATCTACATCGTATTTTATTGCTGTACCAATAAAGGACAGTTTGCTTCATCACAGACACAACTATTGTATTGACTATAGATATAAATGTAGAGGGATCGCCGACTCGTGACGTCACCCTGCATTTAAGCCTGATGATGTCCCGCGCACTGCAGCGCCCTCACCGGGAGTCATAGAAAAGTTGTAGGACCCCGTAATCTTGCGGTAAACGTTGTTTGTTTGTTTCAAATGGTTTTAGAAATTTAGTAACATGGTGAAAACATCGTTGTGTAGTGGGATGCCACAACAATAATCAGAAAACTAAAAGTACATGGATCGGTTATGTAGCATTTCAAAAGAATGTGAATGACAAGGAGACCGATGAATGAAGGAACACATTTATTGTTTACTCCATTCTTTCAACCATGACAAGCATCAAAATAGTTATTTAATATCTACACGGCTCTTTTTGAACAGAGTTCCTTACTGATTCATCCATAACACTGTTAAGATAATAAATACACATTCCGTCAAATGCGTGCAAATAAATAGTTTGAAAGTTGCGTTTGATGAAGTGCTACAGTACAGACAAAAATTAACCTCATAAAAGACACCTGTGAACTTAATATCCGTGCGTCCTGTTTGCATCGTATGGAGGGATTTTGGCCTTAGCTTTACAGTCGGGTCAGAATATGCATCATAGACATAAACATAGATTCAAGATGACAGTTTAGAGTACACACTTACGTATACACTGTTATAGGTGAAGATGTCAGCTAACATATTATTTTCAGAGATATGCCATTTCCTGTTTTTTATTTGAGTGACAGCGGCCATCTTGGATTTTGGGGCCCATACAGGTGTCTAAAAATGTGTAACCTAAGATTTTTGTTTAGCTCATAACAAATAAAGTCAAACCAATCACTATTTCACTTTGGGCATCCGATTCCTACGGAAAGTAAACCCCAGTCTAAACTATAGTCTTAAAATCTACAAATAAAAACATCTATACAAACAATTTTTATACAATAAAATTAAAACCCACCACTACCCTCCATACCATACCCCCACTACCCTACCACTAATACCCTACTCTACTTTTATTTATTTAACTACTCTTTTTACACACTACAAAACTTCTACTATCTAAAATAATACAAAACTAATAAAAACTATACTACTACTACATATATATATACTATCTAAAAAACCTAAACTAAACTAATATAATACAATCTAATCTAAATAATATAATCTAATACTAATACCAATACCAATACCAATACCCTCCACTAACTACTACACTATATACTACTACCAAACTAAAATACACACTACTATACACTATATATACTACTATACTACTTTTTTTATATACACTACAACGTGCTAATACTATACTAATACAAATATAAAAATACTATACTCTACTACTACACTACTATACTTATAATACTAATTAATACTAATATAATATAATATAATACTAATAATACTACTCTACACTACTATACAACTACTATACTCTACTACTCCCTACTACTACTACTACTACTACTACTACTACTACTACTACTACTACTACTACTACTACTACTACTACTACTACTACTACTATACTAAAAACAACTACTACTACTATTTTTTACTACTACTACTAACTACTAC
>JAODUO010001160.1:7500-140000 GCA_025642075.2 Ridgeia piscesae | reverse complement strand
GTCTCCGTCTCCGTCGCCGTCGCCGCCGCCGCCGCCGCGCCGTCGCCGTCGCCGTCGCCGTCGCCGCCGCCGTCGCCGTCGCCGTCGCCGTCGCCGTCGCCGTCGCCGTCCGTCGCCGTCCGTCGCCGTCTACGTGTCCGTCTCTGCCAGCCAATTTGCCTGTCTGTCTGCCTGCCTACCTGCCTGCCTGTTTGTGTCGGTCTGTCTGCCTCTCTGTCTTTCTGTCTCTCTGTCTCTCTGTCTCTCCCTCCCTCCCTCCCTCCCTCCCTCCCTCCCTCCCTCCCTCCCTCACTCCCTCCTTCCCTCCCTCCCTTCCTCCCTCCCTCCCTCCCTCCCTCCCTCACTCTCCTCCTCTCCTCTCCTCTCCTCTCCTCTCCTCTCCTCTCCTCTCCTCTCCTCTCCTCTCCTCTCCTCTCCTCTCCTCTCCTCTCCTCTCCTCTCCTCTCCTCTCCTCTCCTCTCCTCTCCTCTCCTCTCCTCTTCTCTCCTCCCCTCTCCTCTCCTCTCCTCTCCTCTCCTCCCTCTCCTTTCCTCTCCTCTCCACTCCTCTCCCCTCCCCTCTCCTCCCTCCTTCCCTCCTTCCCTCCTTCCCACCTCTCTCTCACTCGCTCTCTCACACACACAATTGTTTGTTTGTTTTATTAGAAAAATCAACTCCTAGGCTACATCTGCGAATACCGTTACAACTCTCCCAAATCTACACCACCATTATTATTAATAACAACAACATTACCATTACCATTGTCATTACATTAACTGCAAAAACCATCACCACACAACCCATGGGCCACACCATCGCCACAATATTGTCAAGTACTACCACCACAACAACCGCCACAACATTGTCAAGTACTACCACCACAACAACCGCCACAACGTTGTCAAGTACTACCACACAACAACCGCCACAACGTTGTCAAGTACTACCACCACAACGTTGTCAAGTACTACCACCACAACAACCGCCACAACGTTGTCAAGTACTACCACCACAACAACCGCCACAACGTTGTCAAGTACTACCACCACAACAACCGCCACAACGTTGTCAAGTACTACCACCACAACACCCGCCACAACGTTGTCAAGTACTACGACCACAACAACCGCCACAACGTTGTCAAGTACTACCACCACAACAACCGCCACAACGTTGTCAAGTACTACCACCACAACACCCGCCACAACGTTGTCAAGTACTACCACCACAACAACCACCACATCGTTGTCAAGTACTACCACCACAACAACCGCCACAACGTTGTCAAGTACTACCACCACAACAACCGCCACAACGTTGTCAAGTACTACCACCACAACACCCGCCACAACTTTGTCAAGTACTACAACCACAACAACCGCCACAACGTTGTCAAGTACTACCACCACAACAACCGCCACAACGTTGTCAAGTACTACCACCACAACAACCGCCACAACGTTGACAAGTACTACCACCACAACACCCGCCAAAACGTTGTCAAGTACTACCACCACAACAACCGCCACAACGGTGTCAAGTACTACCACCACAACAACCGCCACAACGTTGTCAAGTACTACCACACAACAACCGCCACAACGTTGTCAAGTACTACCACCACAACAACCGCCACAACGTTGTCAAGTACTACCACCACAACAACCGCCACAACGTTTTCAAGTACTACCACCACAACAACCGCCACAACGTTGTCAAGTACTACCACCACAACAACCGCCACAACGTTGCCAAGTACTACCACCACAACAACCGCAATAACATTGTTAAGTACTATCACCACAATAACCGCCACAACGTTGTCAATTACTACCACCACAACAACCGCCACAACATTGTCAAGTGCTACCACCACAACAACCGCCACAACATTGTCAAGTTCTACCACCACAACAACCGCCACAACGTTGTCAAGTACTACCACACAACAACCGCCACAACGGTGTCAAGTACTACCACCACAACAACCGCCACAACGTTGTCAAGTACTACCACCACAAAAACCGCCACAACGTTTTCAAGTACTACCACCACAACAACCGCCACAACGTTGTCAAGTACTACCACCACAACAACCGCCACAACGTTGCCAAGTACTAACACCACAACAACCGCAATAACATTGTTAAGTACTATCACCACAATAACCGCCACAACGTTGTCAATTACTACCACCACAACAACCGCCACAACATTGTCAAGTGCTACCACCACAACAACCGCCACAACATTGTCAAGTACTACCACCACAACAACCGCCACAACGTTGTCAAGTACTACCACACAACAACCGCCACAACGGTGTCAAGTACTACCACCACAACAACCGCCACAACGTTGTCAAGTACTACCACCACAACGTTTTCAAGTACTACCACCACAACAACCGCCACAACGTTGTCAAGTACTACCACCACAACAACCGCCACAACGTTGTCAAGTACTACCACCACAATAACCGACACATCGTTGTCAAGTACTACCACCACAACAACCGCCACAACGTTGTCAAGTACTACCACCACAACAACCGCCACAACGTTGTCAAGTACTACCACCACAATAACCGACACATCGTTGTCAAGTACTACCACCACAACAACCGCCACAACATTGTCAAGTACTACCACCACAACAACCGCCACAACGTTGTCAAGTACTACCACCACAAGAACCGCCACAACGTTGTCAAGTACTACCACCACAACAACCGCCACAACGTTGTCAAGTACTACCACACAACAACCGCCACAACGTTGTCAAGTACTACCACCACAACGTTGTCAAGTACTACCACCACAACAACCGCCACAACGTTGTCAAGTACTACCACCACAACAACCGCCACAACGTTGTCAAGTACTACCACCACAACAACCGCCACAACGTTGTCAAGTACTACCACCACAACAACCGCCACAACGTTGTCAAGTACTACCACCACAACACCCGCCACAACGTTTTCAAGTACTACCACCACAACAACCGCCACAACATTGTCAAGTACTACCACCACAACAACCGCCACAACGTTGTCAAGTACTACCACCACAACAACCGCCACAACGGTGTCAAGTACTACCACCACAACAACCGCCACAACGTTGTCAAGTACTACCACACAACAACCGCCACAACGTTGTCAAGTACTACCACCACAACAACCGCCACAACGTTGTCAAGTACTACCACCACAACAACCGCCACAACGTTGTCAAGTACTACCACCACAACAACCGCCACAACGTTTTCAAGTACTACCACCACAACAACCGCCACAATGTTGTCAAGTACTACCACCACAACAACCGCCACAACGTTGCCAAGTACTACCACCACAACAACCGCAATAACATTGTTAAATACTATCACCACAATAACCGCCACAACGTTGTCAATTACTACCACCACAACAACCGCCACAACATTGTCAAGTGCTACCACCACAACAACCGCCACAACATTGTCAAGTTCTACCACCACAACAACCGCCACAACGTTGTCAAGTACTACCACACAACAACCGCCACAACGGTGTCAAGTACTACCACCACAACAACCGCCACAACGTTGTCAAGTACTACCACCACAACAACCGCCACAACGTTTTCAAGTACTACCACCACAACAACCGCCACAACGTTGTCAAGTACTACCACCACAACAACCGCCACAACGTTGCCAAGTACTAACACCACAACAACCGCAATAACATTGTTAAGTACTATCACCACAATAACCGCCACAACGTTGTCAATTACTACCACCACAACAACCGCCACAACAATGTCAAGTGCTACCACCACAACAACCGCCACAACATTGTCAAGTACTACCACCACAACAACCGCCACAACGTTGTCAAGTACTACCACACAACAACCGCCACAACGGTGTCAAGTACTACCACCACAACAACCGCCACAACGTTGTCAAGTACTACCACCACAACAACCGCCACAACGTTTTCAAGTACTACCACCACAACAACCGCCACAACGTTGTCAAGTACTACCACCACAACAACCGCCACAACGTTGTCAAGTACTACCACCACAATAACCGACACATCGTTGTCAAGTACTACCACCACAACAACCGCCACAACATTGTCAAGTACTACCACCACAACAACCGCCACAACGTTGTCAAGTACTACCACCACAAGAACCGCCACAACGTTGTCAAGTACTACCACCACAACACCCGCCACAACGTTGTCAAGTACTACCACCACAACAACCGCCACAACGGTGTCAAGTACTACCACCACAACAACCGCCACAACGTTGTCAAGTACTACCACCACAACAACCGCCACAACGTTGTCAAGTACTACCACCACAACAACCGCCACAACATTGTCAAGTACTACCACCACAACAACCGCCACAACATTGTCAAGTACTACCACCACAACAACCGCCACAACATTGTCAAGTACTACCACCACAACAACCGCCACAACGTTTTCAAGTACTACCACCACAACAACCGCCACAACGTTTTCAAGTACTACCACCACAACAACCGCCACAACGTTGTCAAGTACTACCACCACAATAACCGACACATCGTTGTCAAGTACTACCACCACAACAACCGCCACAACATTGTCAAGTACTACCACCACAACAACCGCCACAACGTTGTCAAGTACTACCACCACAACAACCGCCACAACGTTGTCAAGTACTACCACCACAACAACCGCCACAACATTGTCAAGTACTACCACCAAACCAACCGCCACAATCACAACGACAACAATACCAAAACAAGCACGACTATTACAATCATTAATAATAATAATAATAATAATAATTATTATTATTATTATAATTATTATTATAATTAAATGATTCGATAAATGAATTGGGTATTCAGCGAAAGCGATTAAGCGTTATGCATGAACGCGGACGTTGTTTGATAAATTATGATACTCGACTGCATCACACTGAGAGACCTGAGACTGTATGATGTCGGCGCTTAACTACAAAAGAAGTAAATGACATGTGATTTATTGTATAGATGTGGCCCCTTTCAATGAACAAAATTACTCTGCAATCTTTTTTGGTGTATATTGTATAACGTTTTTATTCATAAATGCAATGTTTTCTAACTGTAAAACGTATGCACCATTGGTGGACATAAGCATAGTATATGGATAATATTCACGAAATTCAAAACAAACGTATGCACAAACACACACACACACGTATATATATATATTATATATATATAATATATATATATATATATATATTATATATATATATATATATATATATATATATATATATACTATATATGTATATGCATAGTTTGAAATGTATGTAACCAACGGTACATACAGTGCATAGTTTGAGTAATTGCATTTATGTGTAAAACGATACAAATAAGTGATTCCAAGTCATCTGTGAAAATTACATTTAACATTTGTCCATCCTACACTGTTACCTATTCACCTTTGTTTCTGCTGTGTTTATGAATCCGAAGAAACTAACTTCTAATAATAAATATATTGTCATGACATTTTAACACGCTGTCTCCTCTATCTTGGTCTGTGGAATCACCAGATCACAGTGTCATCATTTAGACAGCTTTAACTGATAAGATATGCTAATGGTTCTGAAATCACTCTACTCTAAGTAGTTTGCAATTGCCTACATAATGTTTGTCTTTCCAACAAAATGATATTCATTGTGTACGCAAAATTCTAAATCATGTCTTAGTGATGTATCTGTCTGTACACTGTATCCAATAGGTTTTGCGACAAAAACGATTGTTCGTTGTGAGTCGGTGTAAGTCACCCGGGTGTGTCGTTGACATGATGACATGTTCCTCCCCGCAGTTCTTGGCCAAATATTTAATGTATTTTTAATTGCTAGCTGGAGTCGCCAGCGATGCCAATGACAAACAAAAACGTGCGCTGAAAGATAAAAAGAGACGTGTGATGTCACCCGTATCCGGTCAAATCATTGCGGGACGTTAACTCTAAGATCTGACGTTCCTTTCTGCCTCCCCAGCTCGGGCTAACACCAAATGGATTCGTCCAGAGCAGATTGACGTCATCAGTCGGGTATATAAGATGGCTGGTCGCAGAAGAAGTCACCAACAGCTCAAGTGAAGGTCATAAGTCGTGTCAAGTAAGTCTGAGCATTCATAGTGTCTTACGGTGCAAGCAATATAAGCATTGGTCGGCAGGATGTGGAATATGTTGTTGATTTCCACAATATCTTGCAAATTTGCAAACAGTTTTATTTCCAATGTTCGACTTTAATTATAAAATAAAACAGCTTTATGGATGGGTATACCAATTTAGAAGCTAGGAATATGTTTAGAATGCGTATGCATTGGAAAAGGTCGTATTTGTAACCAAAATATTTAACATGTACATACAGTGGCTAGATTCTAAATAAAAACTTTACCATGCATATATTATTAGAAATTACCCTAGAATGTGACAAACAGGTACTTCATATAACCAAAAACAGAGTAAATCTCAAACAAAGATGTCGTACTTAATCTGCAAGGTGTGTTCGTGATTTCAGAGCGTCTGCTTTCTGTCACCATGAAGTTTACCGTAGCCCTGATGGTTCTCGTTGTCGCAGTCGCTGCACAAGGTAAGACATCACATCACTTTGTCATATATGAAACACCTGTTCTTTAGAATATTTATTGGGTGATTTTAAACAGACTATTGTGTGCATGTGTGCGCGCGCGTGTATGTGTATGAGTACGAGTGTGCTGGTGTGTCTCAAGTTGATGTATAAAATTTTTAGTAACTTGTCAAGTCAACATAGATCAGCTGTAGGTACATGGTGTATAGCTGCAATAAACATGATTGAAGATATGACATTCAATATGTGGTACTGTTTTGGATTAATTCACAGGTTTACATGTATAGTAATTATTAATATTTATATATTATGTATGTTTTTGATAACGGCATTTAGTTACAACATTCATAATATACACAACATAAAAAGTTGACAAACTTATAAAAAGACATTTGTGTGTGTGTGTGTGTGTGTGTGTGTGTGTGTGTGTGTGTGTGTGTGTGTGTGTGTGTGTGTGTGTGTGTGTGTGTGTGTGTGTGTGTGTGTGTCTGTATTTTCACACATTAAGTCTATTCTGATGGATATTATCTTGAAAGAAATTGTGTTTAAATCTAAGGCTCTTTGGTTATGTTAGCTTCTAGCTAGTTCCAATCTATCCCACATATTAAACTGATATATTTATCCATGTTGTCTATTGTTCTCAACCAGCGTGGTGAATCTTGTGGCGTTACGTAAGACAACCCCATATTTTTATGGAGTAGAACACATTTGTTATTGCATGTCTGGCAGGATGCAGAGACTCCTGCGACGGCCATGGTAACGAAATGTTCCCCTCCCGCTGCCCCGGACCCGTCCAACGCTACTGCAGATGCCACGGCGGGCGACTGTCCTACCATTACTGCTCTGACAACCATCAGTGCCTCATCAAGGATAGATGTGGTGAGTGTTGATCTTAAAGTACACAACTGATCTGTTTTGCTCGGATTCGGTTCGCAGGATTTGTTGTACTCGGTTCCAGTTTGGTCAGGAGCCAACAACAAACCTCTCAATAGACTGTTCAGTCACAATTTGAATATTTAACTTCCGCTAATTTCAAATTGCAACCTCAGTTTCGGAGTTATTGCACGCAGTTTGACGGGCAGTATATTCTCATCACATTTATTATAGTAAAATTGCCATATCTACCCAGTGCCACTGGCACGAGGAAACACAGTATAAATAGTATTGGTAAACCTATACAGTGCACAAACTGGATCTAATGAAACTAAAGGCTGGTCACCCACACTTTGCTTTTTGTGTGGTTACATTTTGCATTTCATTTGTATTTTGTGACAATCTTTTTTTACGTATTTTAGATACGATCATGAGTTGTACGACGAATAACCTTTTTAAGAACATTAAAATTAATTGAAATTAATTAAAGTTAATCATTAAACATGATTCATTCATTGTTTTCATATCCAGATTTTATTGGCGACTAACTAATCTATTTTCCTACGGCACACAACTATGATATGTTGTTTTACGCTATACTCATACGCAGCAGCTTATTACCAGGAATATTGCATGTGACCGTGAAGGCAAGAATTATATTTTAAATGTTAACGTGTCATCTTTCAGGAGCGTGCCAGGACACTTGCCGTGGTAAGCGGGACGGAGACTACCCGTCTTTGGACAACCCCCGTCCCTTTTACTACCACTGCGAGAATGGATTCCTCTCCTACAGAACTTGTCACCCCAACGAGGTCTTCAACGCCTGGAACCGCAAGTGCAGTAAGTCGGTTGCGAAATCTCTTGCATATGTCACTTTGTATTACTACGCCATATAGTGCTTACAGTGATAACCCAAATAACTGAGTAAATGCGACTAAGTATAGTAGTACAGTGTTGCCGGCTACAATACTGAGTAACCCTCAAAGTTGGCAGTATAACGATCAATGACCAGAAATTCTCAGTGTGACCCAAGTTTAAAATACCGAAATGATGATAACTGGTGCCCCTGTTATGTTGCTCCGTAGATTGATGTAAACTAGTTACAAAATAGTTACAAGGACATAAGGATTTACAATCTCGCGTGCGGGTTGATGTCTTCGGTCTTAACGGCAGTATTCCGTGTCATAATTATAACTAGTGACTTTATGTTACTGTTTTTGCTTTTAACACTATGTTTCTAAAGGGGTGAATCCTACCTTCTGGAGACCGTGTCACTAAGTTAAAGAGCTCTTAAGGAAAATTCTTCATTAAATTAAATCTGCTCTTAAATTATAAAGCTTTTTTCTTCAAAGGCAGATATCCATTGCCGACTGTATTACCGACGACACTATTTCTATGACACACCAGTGACAATGCTCCGTTGGCGGTCTTGGTGTTGACAATGTTCGGGTAGTCAAGATCACTGTCAAGGGTAAACATTTATTTTTAAATGCAAAATCGGGTTTAATAGCTAGTTATTGAAACAGTCACTAGATCCTTGTGTCCACCGGACTGTTACAAATGGTCTGTGTTCTGTCGCCAGTGTGCTACGAGGTGTTCTGCGAGAAGGGTGATGGCTACCAGCCGTCTGTGTGTGGCGCCAACGACTGTGGAGACTACGTGCTGTGCGAGGGAGGTTTCGCCGTGAAGCCCCGCAACTGTCCCCGCCGACACCCCTACTTCTGCTGCAGGCGTAGGCGATGTGTCAGTGACAGTTCCGTCTGCGGCCGATGCCACCGCCATCGGTAAGCGTGCCTGACGCCAGCCGACGGAGAGAGAGACATGCTAAGGTGAACACGACGGATATTTCGATATACCTTGTTTTTTATTCATCTGCTTTATATCTTTCTTCTTATTTCGTCAATCCTTTTCTTCTTCTGTTTTTATGTTCTTCTACTTCGTAATCTGTTTTTTGTTCTTCTTTTTGCCATCTTAATATCTCCTAATAGTTCTTGTCTTCTTGTCTTTCTCTTAATTTTTCATGTTCTTTTTTATTCGTTTTTCTCGTTCATCTTTTCTCTTCTTAATATTTCCTGCTACTTGTTATCCCTCTGGTTAACCTTCTTCTCATTTGTTTAGTGTATCTTTCTGCTTCTTATTCTGCTTTTGTTCTACTAGTTCTTGTTCTTCGTCATCGCTCGGCTTCTCTTCTTGTTACTCTTCTTTTCGACTTGTCTTTCGTCTAACTTTCGTCTTTACGTATCCTTCCTGCGTATTATCTACACAACTTTAACAAGACATAACAAACATAAGGAGATTTCCACCCAGGCCATCAGCTTCAAGTGGCAAGTTTTCACAGCCTTATGTAGCTTAATCTCATATCTGGAAAACGTCGTCGACATATTTAGACACATTCATACCGTCATCTTTCTTTATAGTGGTTAAGATAAGCATCGTCCATTGTTGTTGTAGATCCGACAACTGACGGAGTAGCGAAGACCACCTCGCTGAGACACACCGACATCGTTCCTTCACATGTTTGACTTATCAGCTTCTGTATCAATGCAAGGAAGCTGCAACGTCATACACCTTGTACACACCTTCACCTGATTGTTATGTTACTTATTATATTCAATAAAGTTCCTGCTGTAGTTAAGACGACTGTGTTATGTTTCTGTATGGGTTCTGTATGGTTCTGTATGGTTCTGTGTGGTTCTGTGTGGTTCGGTGTGGTTTTGTATGGTTCTGTATGGTTCTGTATGGTTCCGTATGGTTCTGTATGGTTCTGTATGGTTCTGTGTGAATACCATGCACAATACCTTAGAGCATGATTTCGTGCGTAATTTCAAGACTGTACAAGTGCACGCATGTACATTGATCCTCGAGCGTGTTGTTACCCAATATGCACGTACACATGAATGCACGTACAAACGCGCGCCCATACGCACCGTACACCATTACGCACATACGCAAACACGCACGCATAGACGCACATACATCACATACACTTGTGCACATGTTCAGCATCTACGCACATGAGCACACATCTATATATATATATATATATATATATATATATATATATATATATATTGCGCACACGCACGCATACACACACAAATATATCCAAACATACACATACACACTCACCCACTCACTAACATATATATATTCACACATACAAACACGAAAATATGAACACTAGCTCTCATAGACACACGCGCACACGCACACATACATACATACATACACACACACACACACACACACACACACACACACACACACACACACACACACACACACACACACACACACACACACACACACACACACACACACACACACACAACACACACACACACACACACACACACACACACACACATGAACATGCGAACATGCGAACATGCGAACATGCGAACATGCGAACATGCGAACATGCGAACATGCGAACATGCGAACATGCGAACATGCGAACATGCGAACATGCGAACATGCGAACATGCGAACATGCGAACATGCGAACATGCGAACACTAGCTGTCATATGCATTGTCGCTCGCGTTCCTATGCCCGCCTTTGCATACACGCAGCCAGTCCACCCGGAATCAGCTGACTGCATTTCCTTGTCGTCTTAGTCGATTACGTGAAATTGGACCACATTTTTTACAAAGCAGAACATTCATCACAAAACAATTCACACCGAATGTGACTCTGGGGTTCTGTGGTCACTGCAATACAAACCCGATCAACATAGCATAACCTGTAACAGTTACAATGTGTATCAGAGATTATACATAAAACACCATGGATGTAGGTTTTACCAACAATTTGTAAATCGAATTTCCATCCCAACAGGACAGGCATGGTATCGTTGTTGTTAAAAAATGTATCTTAACATTTGAGACAGTCAATCCATCGCGAGAGACAGTCGAACCCGTTTCAAACTGGGACGTAAAAGAACCAATGAGGACGAAAAGCAACCTGACAGTGACCATCGATATATGATTATGATACTCTCCACACACTTACACACATACCTTACGGTCAGGTGACTACGAATAGTTGTCATCAGCATAGTGTGATTTGTGTATTGTTTAGATATGGCCCATTCCCATTGGAACACAATAAGCACTCTTTATGATACCCTACCAAAATGTAGCTTATATGTCTTATGGAGAGATAAATGGACACAATTTTGAATACGCAAAACACTTTGCGCACCCTAGTGTACAGTAGGGGAACGTCGCACAAAGTAGGCCCCTCAACCAAAGTGAGCCCCCGCCCGTTTGTTGATTTTTGCAGTCGTACGACTACATATATTTTACTGGTGATAACTCACCAGTCAGAAGGACACCTTTGAACAATACCCAAATGCCAGTAACGCGAATTGCATCAGGTGGTATCAAAAAGTTCATATTTTGTACTTTTCTTAAAATATTAATATGGATTGTTACGTGTTGCAAACCCCTTAATATACTATGAAAATACAAAACTCATTTGTATTAACCACGCTAAATGCAAATTGAAATTTTCTCACGTGTGTAGAAAAAGTGGGGCCACTCAATAGTCGACTTTGTCTACAGGACCCACTTTGTCTACAGAACCCACTTTGTCTACAGGACCCACTTTGTCTACAGGACCCACTTTGTCTACAGGGCCCACTTTGCCCTCATTGTCCATACTTCGAAATGTGATGGCAGCATCGTTAGCATAGTTGTAGGTACAATATGTATTATGATTTAATGAACTAAATTATACATTATGTTTTAATAATGCTACCAGATTAATACAAATCATGAATGGCAGACAACTAGACATGTATAATGATATACTGCACATGTAATTATCACATCCAGAACGACAATACAAGCTTACGTTTACATTGTAGAGGTTTAAACATGGACGTGGCAACGGTTTGGGATCTCCACAAAGAAGCCAGAGGCCAACGGCTGTCCGCATCACGACCGTCTCGCCTATTCCCAAAGTGTGCGGTCAAACACCCCGAAAAAGCAACCGACATGGATATGTCTGCTTCATCACATCCAGCCTATGCAAACGAGAATTGGATCTGAGGAAGAAAGCCAGCAACACGTCGCCTAATAGCGAACCACACCCAGCACAAACGGAATAGCTTGTGGAAGCAAGTTGAAGTCAACAAAATAATGTTGACACTTTGCGAGCAGTAACTCGACTTCTAAAGTAGATATGACTTCATATGCATGTATTGTTGCGAGCTGTTTTCGGGCAGCAAAGGTCGGAAGAAATTGATCAAATATGGGGAATGCACCGCGTGGGCGCAGCAGGGTTGTATCTCATATAATGGCGATGCATTTACTAGCGAAATGTGCGCTGGTGAGTGATTATTGACAATGTTTGAGAAGGGGGGCCCACTTTGCCTCCCAATTTAAAAAAAAAACATTTCTGTGTGATATTTTCAGATGCCCATTTCAAACATAAAAGTAATTTATATTGCGTTACTAGTTTACATATTGTTAGATAAAGGTCGGAACTTAATGTTTCTGTAATAAAATGTTAATTTATAATATTTGGGAAATGTGTGCTATTTTTTGCTTAGGGTGCCCACTTTGTGACACCTTCCCCTACGAAGAGATGCCTTCTTTTTAAAACAAAACTTTGTTATGGTCTTCTTCAATTAAATAATTATTAAAATTAGAGTTTGTGTAAAATCACGTAGCAGCGACAAAACACTTAATTAGCCCCACGCCCAAGAAACTCAATCAAGTTGGGTCATCAAGGCCACGGTCTCTTTGATATTTGCAAACAGCTTTAAGGTAAATTACATGATTGTAACGCTGTACATTTCTTCTAACATGTCTTGGTGTGTGTGTGTGTGTGTGTGTGTGTGTGTGTGTGTGTTGTGTGTGTGTGTGTGTGTGTGTGTGTGTGTGTGTGTGTGTGTGTGTGTGTGTGTGTGTGTGTTGTTTGTTTGTTTGTGTATGTGTATGTGTACGTGTACGTGTACGTGTACGTGTACGTGTACGTGTACGTGTACGTGTACGTGTACGTGTACGTGTACGTGTACGTGTACGTGTACGTGTACGTGTACGTGTACGTGTACGTGTACGTGTACGTGTACGTGTACGTGTACGTGTACGTGTACGTGTACGTGTACGTGTACGTGTACGTGTACGTGTACGTGTACGTGTACGTGTACGTGTGTGTATGTTTGTTTGTTTGTGTGTGTGTGTGTGTATTTTTTGTGTATGTGTGTGTGTTTGTGTATGTGTGTGTATGTGTGTATGTGTGTATGTGTGTTGTATGTGTGTGTATGTGTTTGTTTGTGTGTGTGTGTGTGTGTGTGCGTGCGTGTGTGTGTGTGTGTGTGTGTGTGTGTGTGTGTGTGTGTGTGTGTGTGTGTGTGTGTGTGTGTGTGTGTGTGTGTGTGTGTTGTGTGTGTGTGTGTGTGTGTGTGTGTGTGTGTGTGTGTGTGTGTGTGTGTGTGTGTGTGTGTGTGTGTGTGTGTGTGTGTGTGTGTGTGTGTGTGTGTGTGTGTGTGTGTAAATGTGTATGTGTGTGTATGTGTGTTGTGTGTATGTGTGTATGTGTGTGTGTGTTTTGTGTGTGTGTGTGTTTGTGTGTGTGTTTGTGTGCTGGCGTATATGCGTGTGTGTATCACTTAGTAGTTTAGCTATTTTGTTCATCTTTTTATTTTGTATGAATCTTCCGTGATGGCTATGTTACCATACGTCAGGTGAACAAACACATAAAATCCCGTTCTTGTTCCCCACTTTATCCCTCAAGTCCACGTGATGCAGATCTTGTGCTCGTAACCATTATCTACTCCCCTCCTAATCGTATACACCTGTCTTCCCACAAACCTCCTGTTCCAAACCATGTCTTCATCTTCTCATTCCAAACGTTTGAACTTACTATATTCTCTTGGGGCCTATATGGCGAATGTTTCAACGCAGCCACTAGCTTCCTGTCTCACAAATCACTCGTGTTCCCTGCGAGACGACGTCCTGCTAGGTCGCCGCCACCACGCCTGTTGGTGCACGCCTTGGAAGTTCCACGCTGTGCAGAATAACCGGCGTGACGACGACGAAACATGCAGTCTTTCAATCCGCTAGTGAGCGTCAAAGCGCGGGCCACTTTACATTTACGTAGATAATACATTGGGTTTTCTTTAGCTAAAATACATACATCACGATCAACGACTACACGCGATCCCTACGTTAATTATAAAGTTACGGCGCTGTTATCCTCTTTACCCCCGAAGTGTGGGGTTCTGCAAGCGTCACTGTCTCTCTTCGCTTTTTCTCTTCCCCTGCGTCACTCTGTAGACGACGCTGCTTCTTGGCACAAATAAATGTTTTTGTTCAGGATTGATTCTTACGTTGTCTGCCAGTATGGCGTCCGAGCTACACAACGGGGTGTTTAACTCGGCAAGTGATGTTTTACAACGGTATCTGTCGCGGTGTATCAGCCGATTACTTCCATAGCACCACGACGGAAGAAAATGTCTGAGTAACAATATGAATGACGTAAGGCAGAATGTTTGTAGAACGACGAATTATTGTATTTAATTCATCAATACCCAAACTGTTCATCGGTGACATTTTATGACACATTTAGTGAAATTTGATGACACAGCTACATATTAGTTAAAGAATGTATGACGTCGACACACGCAGTCAATGCAATATGTCACATAATAAAAAATTATTTAAAAAAATATTAATGCAATATTCATAATTATTAAAAATAAACATATTAATGCAATATTCGTAAATAAAACCCAATTAAGCAATAAATGTTAGTTAGTTATCGTGAAGTTTTTGTTGTTTTTACACGAAATATGATTTATATAAAATTACAACATGAATAAGGAACAAAACCAATGTCATACAATTGATACAATTGTTATATAATGTATTTGTTTTATATTTACTACTTTACTGTATTAAATTATTGTTATTATGATCATTACTATTATTAGTACTACTACTAGTATTACCATTATTATCAGTATTATAATTGCCATTATTTTTGTTATTATTCTTATATTTATTATTATTGTTACTATTATTATTATTACTATTATTAGTATTATTGTTATTACAATTATTATAGTTACTATTATTATTACTATTACAATTATTATTATTACTAATAGTAGTAGTATTACTATTATTATTATAATTACTATTATTATGGTGTATTGTTATTACTATTATTACTATTATTATTGTTATTATTATTATTATTATTATTATTTAGTGTTATTATTACCATTATTACTACTATTGTTATACCTACTACTACTACTACTATTACAACTACTATTATTACTACTACTACTACTACTACTATTACAACCACTATTATTACTACTACTACTACTACTACTACTACTACTAATACTACTATTACTACTACTACTACTACTACTACTACTACTACTACTACTACTACTACTACCACTACTACTACTACTACTACTACTACTACTACTACTACTACTACTACTACTACTACTACTACTACTACTACTACTACTACTACTACTACTACTACTACTACTACTACTACTACTACTACTACTACTACAACTACTACTACAACTATTACTACTACTACTACTATTACTACTGCTGCTCTGCTGCTCTACTCTGCTGCTCCACTCATGCTGCTGCTGCTGCTGACTGCTGCATGCTGCTGCTGCTGCTCTGCTACCTGCTCTGCAGCCTACGCAACACGCTGCTGCTACTGCTCACTTCTGCTGCTGCTACTGTCTGCTCCTGCTCACTACTACTGCCACTTACTGCTACTACTCTGCTTGCTACTGCTGCTGCTGCTACTACGCACCACTACTGCTACTACTGCTGCACTATACTGCTCTGCACTGCTACTGCTGCTGCTACTCTCTCTCTGCTGCTGCTACTGCTACCACTACTACAACTACTACCACGCAGCTACGCTGCTACTAGCCTAGCTACTGCCCTAGCTGCTGCTACTGCTCACTACTGCTACTACTACTACTGCAGCCTACTACCTACTCTACGCCTCTCAACTACTGCGCATGCTGCCTCTACTGCTACTTTACTGCTACGCTGCTGCTGCTGCTGCTGCTACTGCTACTGCTACTGCTACTGCTACTGCTACTGCTACTGCTACTGCTACTGCTTCCACTGCTATTACTGCGCTAGCTACAGCACAGCAGCGCAGCTACTCTACCTACTACGCACTAGCTACAACTATCTGCCACTGCACGCTGCTGCTGCTGCTTCATCTACTACTACTACTGCTGCTGCTGCTGCTGCTGCTGCTGCTGCTGCTACTACTACTACTACTGCTGCTGCTGCTGATTGTGATGATGATGATGATGATGATGATGATGCTACTACTACTACTACTACTACTACTACCACTACCACTACCACTACCACTACCACTACCACTACCACTACCACTACCACTACCACTACCACTACCACTACTATTACTACTACTACGACTACTACTACTACTACTACTCTACTACTACTACTACTACTACTACTACTACTACTAATACTAATACTAATACTAATACTAATACTAATACTAATACTAATACTACATTTACGACACAGCATGAACAGTGGGAGGTATATGCCGCCGGTCTGTACGCCCATGTAACTGGACTGTCTCTGAGCGTACTTCTAAAAACAATTACCAGGTTCTCGCGCCTGGATCGCGTGCATGCGCCCATCGATAACACATTCATAAAACTAATTAATATTATCCATTTCAAGCGTAGTGTTGCCGTACTGAACTCCCGCGGTCGTGAGGCTAACAATGACTTTTGACACGTACGTCTGCCGAATAACTCAAGTAAGTGACGTAAAGCTCTACATGGTATGTGGTGTGCGTAAGAAATACACATTTTAAAGTAAGTTTGTCAGTCTCCTTACATGTCGTATTTGTCAATTATTAACAAATTGACTCATTACGTCAAGCAACGTATACTAAACGAACACGCATAAAAAGCTTTTAAAAAGTATAAGATAAAAACGCTATGGTTCACACAAAAAATAGAAAAAACAAGGGTGGCAGGAACTCATCATAAATAAAGCGTCGCACATATATCAATATATAACGTAGAAAAGTAATTAACAACTTTGTTTTTTAACTGTTAAATCTCGATCTCACAAAAACAAAAAGTAGTTCTTTTTCACAAATGTAATCCCACGCCCAGAACCTTAGTCGATTGCTTTTTTATTTTTGACATAAATATTTGTAATATAGCAGAACATTTTGTGAACTTAATTTCACATAATATGCCTGCATTTTGTAGTACGATATTGCAAATAAAGCATTTTTATTACAAATGGGATAGGCATTTGTTGCATTTCCTACCTCCTTGGCGTATTCAGTCATAATCTAACCATAACATTACTCCGAGTTTATTATCTGCTACAATTTCGTTTTATTGTTTACCATCATCTAATGAAGTTTCGTCTCCTTCCGGTAGACGACTACCATCAATTTGTAGACGATTCCCTCGTGCAGTGAGTCGATGCATTTGCTCCCTTTTTGAGCTGGATCTTGTACTCCCCCGGATATACACACCGAGTATTTAGATTCAACTAGTAATGTATATTCCGAAAGACAGACAACGTCAAGTCAGCTATGAACTAGGGTTTGAACCCGTTCCTTCGATGGTCGATTTATCTATCTATCCGCTCGGCTGTAGTTCGTCAAAGTTTTCTAAATTACTAAGAGAAATTCGCCAAATTAAGAAACGTATATTCCACCCTGGCAACTGGAATAGTGCGTTGCTTGAAGACTATAACTCAAACAAAGCAACTGTATGTATGAGAGACTGGCAGCTACCATTATAAGCACAACGGTGTTATCACATCATAAACTCAACACCATTCAGAGCAAATGGCGTGACCTATAATTATAATTCTTCTGAACCAGTTAATCAACAACAACATGTGTACGGGCCCATAAAATGCAAATACCACAAACATTTCCCAGACTATGTTCTGAAAACTTCATCCATCGCTTATCAACCATCAATTACGACTACTACTACTACTACTACTACTACTACTACTACTACTACTACTACTACTACTACTACTACTACTACCTACTCTCTACTACTACTTCTTACTACTACTACTACTCTACTACTACTACTCTACTACTACTTCTACTACTACTACTACTACTACTACTACTACTACTACTACTACTACTACTACTACTACTACTACTACTACACTACTACTACTACTACTTCTCTCTACTACTACTACTACTACTACTACTACTACTACTACTACTACTACTACTGCTACTACTTCTACTACTACTTTTTCTTCTTCTACTACTACTACTACTACTACCACTACTACTACTACTACTACTACTACTTCTACTACTACTTCTTCTTCTACTACTACTACTACTACTACTACTACTACTACTACTACTACTACTACTACTACTACTACTACTACTACTACTACTACTACTACTACTACTACTACTACTACTACTACTACTACTATATATACCTACAAACCATGTCGGCCAACTGAAAAACACAGAGTCCATGTTTAAACCGCATATGTTGCGCCCAGCTCAAAAGAATATCACCCTGACGCCTACCAACAGCCGTTGTATTCAGATATCAACAATGGCTCGCCAGAAGCCTCTTACCAGAATCGGAAGCTGGAGATAGACCGTGGACAATGACGTCATCATAAAAACGTAAACAGGCGCGTGGTTGATTTATTACTAACTACCACCCCTCTCCAATGAGTCCGTAGACTCGTCCGAACATATTTCTGACAAGACTTATGATGTATATAAGACAGCAATCTACAGCAAACGTCACCAGCTGTCGTATTGAAGGGAGGTCACCTGTCATCTCAACTACGGTAGGTACAACAAAATAGCTGTTTGTATTTGGCGAGACATCTCCGGTGGAAACATGGTTGGGGTTGAGCTTATAGCCAGGAAGGGTGGGGAAACTATAATAACTGGACCGTGGATGCAGAAGAAGCTTGCAGAAAGTGCATCTTTGTGAAACAAAGATGGCGTGAATGGGAGCGGAGATATATAGGAATGGTGGAAGAACATCGCAGAAGACAAGGGTAGATGTGCTGAACGGACCGGGGGTGATCCCCAACCCCACACAGGATCTATGGGAAGGACTTGTAAAAAAACCAGTCGTCTGTTCTTGTTGGTGAACAGGGTAATACTGTTTGGAAGCATTATAGAAGATTGTCAATATGTCTTTTATTCAGGGCATCAGCACACGCATAAAAGAGATGTAATCATATGATCCGGTCTGGATGCTAAAGAGGAGTTACAATGGATTTTTAGATAATGAGCGAGGGGACAACCAGCATAGCTGCTACAATTATTTCCACAAATGGTTGCAAACAGCAAGTCTACTCCAAGTGATACAATGCCGAGCTACGAACGCTACTGATCAATTGTAGGGTCAAAGTTAGGCATGGCATAGAGTTGAGATGTTAACATATGTTACACCGCTCCTACTTCAGCGACACAACAGAACCTATACCAACTGAACAAGGATTACTTTGAAGACAAATGTTTCTTCGTATTTTATGCAGGTATTTGTGCTGTTATCTCATATGTGCATAAGGTTTATTTTTCTGCATTCTTGGATAAAATAAAAAATATTCTAAAGAAAAAACGTGTTAATGAGATGTATGTTTTATTTGGAAATTTCAGACTGTTCAGTCATCATGTCGAAGCTTATCATTGCCCTGGCGGTTCTTTCCGCCTGCATCGCCGTCCAAGGTAACGTTGCCTTCCAAACAAACAGCAAAACATATATCATATTATGATAATAAAATATATATATATATATATATATATATATATATATATATATATATATATATATATATATATATACTGCAATATATATATAACTATACTATACATGTATAGTATAGTTATATATATATATATATATATTATATATATTATATATATATATATATATATATATATATATATATATACTGCAGTATATATAACTATACTAAAACGTATTTTAGTTATCCATAATTTTACTATAATTATATGTCATACGAACATAAATGTAACTTTGTTAGGTGTACGTATATCATGGTAGAAATATTAATTGTGTGAACTATGCAAACGCGCCTTATATGAAATGACATAATTCCATGAATCTAAGGAAAACCTCGCCGGTATTTTCTGGCTTTACACTATATATACACAATTTGAAGATAAAATAGTAAGAACGTTTCGGGTTTAAACTACAGTTTGACGGGTAGCTCCCTTCAATATATTCATTTAGAGCAGAGAATCTGGCATTTACAGTGGATACACATACAAAGACGGCTTAAATGTTCCTGGTGTATTAAATATGAACTTTTAAAATATTGCTCGTAATACACGAAAAATTATATTGAAGGTATAGTTCCTGCCAGATTGAGTAGTGTTTGCAGCAACATTATTCATAGGTCAAATGGTAAACAACCGATATTGCCTGTAATTTATTTTTATTGTGGGATGTACACTGGAACCTTGTTATTAAGGTCAGACTAAGCATAAGCGACCAAATTAGCGAGGTGACCTTAATGATGAACTAATTTGCTGTACTTATATGTATATATACCACATTTGGGACTATCCTATCGCTACTTTAATTGCGATATGCATGTACTACAGCCCGCGGATGGGAGGGATGTTCTCAGGACAAATGCGACGGCAGACGTACCGGCAGGAGATACCAGTCTCTCTGCGCCCCTGTCAGCGTCTACTACAGATGTCGCCACAGTCGCCCCGTCTACGACAACTGCCGTGAGCGCAACTATTGCGTCGTCAACGGCCGATGCTGTGAGTATCCCTTCTAGCCAGTTGGCGTTTAGTCGTTTTCAAAACAGGCAAAATGCTATGATTTCGCGCATGCGCGAATTGAGCGCTCATGCATTTAGAGGAGACGGTGGCGTTGTAGCACTCACGCACGCACGCATGCACGCACATCCTTCCTTAAGGTATGTATGTACTCTCTCTCTCTCTCTCTCTCTCTCTCTCTCTCTCTCTCTCTCTCTCTCTCTCTCTCTCTCTCTCTCTCTCTCTCGCTCTCTCTCTCTCTCTCCTCTCTCTCTCTCTCTCTCTCTCTCTCTCTCTCTCTCTCTCTCTCTATATATATATATATATATATATATATATATATATATATATATATATATATATATATTATATATATATATATATATATATATATATATATATATATATATATATCATTCTCCACTCCTCCTCCCTCCCTCCTTTCCCTCTCTCTCTCTCTCTCTCTCTCTCTCTCTCTCTCTCTCTCTCTCTCTCTCTCTCTCTGTCTCTCTGTCTCCCTTCCTCCCTCCCTCCCTATCTCTCTCCCTCCCCTTCTCTCGATCTCTCTCCCCTCCCTCTCTCTCAATCTCCCTCTCCACCTCCCCATCTCTCTCTCCCCCTCTCCCTTCTTCCCTCCCCTTCCCTCCCACTCTCTGTTTCTCTCTATCGTCCTGTCTCTCTCGCTCTCCACCCCCGTCTCGGAAATTACATAATTGCCCACAACATAATGACAATCTGCTGCTGCTCCGGTGCAGTCTTGACATGTAAACTTTATTTATTTCTGACGTCTGATCCCTCTAGGCCGATGCGGTGACACCTGTGAGGGCAAATGCGACGGCGTCTACCCGTCCGTGAACCGACCCCGTCCCGCCTACTACCAGTGTGACGGAGGAGAGCTGTACTACCGCACGTGCCAGCCCTTCCAGATCTTCAACCCCTGGACCAAGCAATGCGGTAAGTGACATACGCCGCGCTGCATATAATCAGAGTGTATTAATGTCAAGTCGATCCGAAGAACCCGCATGGGTGATGGCAGTATTATCAACAATTCTGGAGATTTACACTTACGTCTTCTGTCTTGCAGAGTGCTACGAGGGTTCGTGTCTCCATGGCAACGGGTACAGGGCGTCCTTCTGCCGCGGCAAGGAATGGCGCGTGTACTGCCGGGCTGGATTCCCCCAGTTCTACGAGCGCTGTCCCCGACCCAGGCCCTACGTGTGCTGCAAGACTTACACCTGCATCTCCACGTGCAGCGTGTTCCAGGGCAGAAACGGATGTTGCCACGCCTAGAGCGGTCGCCTCCACGGGGCCCGGAGGATGGAGAGAGATCCTAGGTGGTGCTCCTTATCAACAATCGTACCCGTATAGACATCAACCATTTTCTAATTCCATTCTTCGTTTGTTTAGCGACAAACATGAAAAGGTTGAAACTTGCAAAAGTTGACTGCAATATTGTATTCGTAGGATGGCGACACCATATTGCACAGTAGTACGCGGTAGTCAGGGTGGTAGAAAATCTGGTGTAATAAAAACTCACTCACTCACCCACTTACCTAACCACCCACCCACCGACTCACCCATTCACTCACTCACTCGCTCACTCGCTCGCTCGCTCGCTCGCTCACTCACTCACTCACTCACTCACTCACTTACACTCACTCACTCACTCACTCATCTCACTCACTCACTCATTCACTCATTCACTCATTCACTCATTCACTCATTCACTCATTCACTCATTCACTCATTCACTCATTCACTCATTCACTCATTCACTCATTCAATCATTCACTCATTCACTCATTCACATCATTCACTCATTCACTCATTCAATCATTCACTCATTCAATCACTCACTTTTTTGCTTTCGCTCACCTTGATACAAGAATCAGAACACTAAAAACGTGTGTCCCATATACATCTCAAACTAAAACACAAAACTCGTTGTTCGCGTAAATTGTTGAAGGGTTTCAAGGACAGCCGCCCGAGCATACTAATACATGTTTTTTGTGTGCTTTTACAGATTCGACAACTGAAGACGTCGCGAAGACCATCTCGTTGACATCAGAAAACATCGTTCCATACCACAACCAACATGTACTCCCACGTGATCTGAATCACATGACAAAGTTCACCCTATTGTACGCTGCTTAGTATAATCAATAAAGTTCCTGCTGTGTTATATAATATGCATTCTACTATTTGTATTATAGTAACACATTAGTCACATAAACCTCAGTTTTCCAGAAACCAGGTGACGGCTATTTTGGAAGTGAGCGAGCGAGCGAGCGAGCGAGGGAAGGAGGGAAGGAGGGAGGGAGAGAGGGGGAGGGAGGGAGGGAGGGAGGGAGGGAGGGAGGGAGGGATAGAGGGAGGGAGGGAGGGGGAGCGAGGATGGAGGGATGGAGGGAGGGGAGGGAAGGAATGTATATGTGTGGTGTGGTGTGTTTGGATGTGTGTGTGTGGGTGCGTGCGTACGTATGTGCGTGCGTGCGTGTGTGTATGTATGTGTGTTGTGTGTGTGTGTGTGTGTGTGTGTGTGTGTGTGTGTGTGTGTGTGTGTGTGTGTGTGTGTGTGTGTGTGTGTGTGTGTGTGTGTGTGTGTGTGTGTGTGTGTGTGTGTGTGTGTGTGTGTGTGTGTGTGTGTGTGTGTGTGTGTGTGTGTGTGTGTGTACTCCAACTCACTCAGCTGTGGATATATGTGCACGAATAGTCTTCGCGCATCAATTGCAGTGTGGCTAGATGCTTCCCAGAGAAGTCGAGATATTCTTCCATTGAACAGGTCTGCTAGAGAGTTGTAAAACATTTTGAACAATCCTATCGATTGGATACTGCGCTACATAACTTTCCTTGCTAAACGTTTACATACGTACACACATACACGCACGCACGCACGCGCGCGCACACAGTAACAGGCATAGACATACATTAGTAACAGGCACATGCATACATTAGTAACAGACACAGGCATACATCAGTAACATACACAGACATACATTAGTAATAGGCACGACTCTTCCCGTGTAGTGGAATTGCGGGTAGGTTTTCGGACTGTTGGAATTGGTGATATTCTCTCCCCAAAGATATGTTGCAAAGAAAATGCAAGGCCAAGTGTGAAACTCGCGATTAAGAGCTCATCGAAAAATCATTTGCATAACCATGATGTTTCAAATCAAACGCATAATATAGATTTCGCAAGCAGCCTAACTTAGGTTTGAACTGTCAATGTTTTATCTACATAAATGCCTACCTTGTAACAAGAGAGCGGTGGTAACCAAGGCAGCGACGGTGGCACCGAAACTTTGTTGCGGGAAGACGGGGTGGGTGGGGTGGGTGGGGTGGGGTGGGGTGGGGTGGGGTGGGGTGGGGTGGTGGGGTGGGGTGGGGTGGGGTGGGTGGGGTGGGGTGGGTGGGGTGGGGTGGGGTGGGGTGGGGTGGGGTAGTGCCCCAGCTCCTATTTAATAGCTCTAGTAATACACCGCAACTAAACCGATAAAACGCGAGTCCATTAATAACATTAATTATTATTCGATATTGGTTCCTCCGTAATAAAGTTGGTTCTTTTTCTCCGTTCTTGGTTGTTTAGGTTATGCTACATACTTATTATTCCCAAACGTTGAACCCGACTAGACCTGAGCCATCTAGTCCGGAGACCTCGCCAATCCGTGACAAAGTCTTCCAAAGAGAAGGCTGGAAACTACCGTCCGGTCAGCTTAACATCCATACCCTGCAAAATCCTGGAATTATCAAGTTTTTTTAATGAACACGGCATCGTCAACCAGCCCCAGTATGGATTTCTGGAAGGCAAGTCGTGTTTAACCAACCTACTAGTGACTTTTGACTAATGGACACGAACGCTGGATATCATATACCTGAACTATAAGAAAGCTTTTTGACACAGTCCCCAAGTGCAGATTGGTCAAGACGCTAGGCGCCTACGGCATCCGAGAAAAATTGGTTGGAAGCTTTCCTGACAGACAGAACGCAGCAGTTGGTGATTAACGGAACTAAGTCGGAATGGGCCCCATGCAGTCAGCAGTGGAGTTCCTAAGGATCCGATGTTTCTGTTTCCATTGTGTAAATGACATCCCAGACATGGTCTACTGCAAAATCAAGATGTTTACTGATGACACAAAGCTATATTCAATGAAATGAAACCAGGAAGACCATTATCGACTGCAACATAGCTGACATAACACTCTGGAAGACTGGAGCAAAATGTGGTTGCTACACTTTAACCCAGGGAAATGCAAGTGGGGAGACCGCCGCACACAAGCCATACCATGACACAAGAGACGGGAGAGAATGTAGGCATCAAAAAAATCAACTGAAGAAAACGGCGTCGGGATGTGGGTGAGCCACCGCAATCTAAAACCAGCAATGAAGCAGCGAAAAAAGTCATGCGATTTCTTGGCATGGTAACACGAACATTTAAACACATGCCAGATTAAGAAATTACTTGTACGTGACACCGCGAGTTTTGCGCGCAGGCATGAGGCCATGACGTCCGTGCCTGACAAAAGACATCGACTTTATTGAAAAGGTGCAGCGGACAGCAACCAAGCTGGTTACGAGCATTGCAAAGCTTGCGTATGAGCGACGACTAAGACAACTGAATTTGCACTCCTTGTGTTGCCGGCGGCAAAGAAAAGACCTGATCAAAACCTTTAAAATACTAAATGGACTCGAAAAGTTCAATGCACGACAGAATGACAAAACTGTGACACGATCGATGTCACACACCAAAATGTTGCAACATTTTTTACGAAAACAATTGGTGCCAAGACAAAGCTACTTCTCGGTGAGGGTAGTAGAAAACTGGAACAGGCTTCCACAATACGTGGTAGACGCCGAAACTATTTCACCCTGCGTAATGCTAATTCCATAGAGTACTCTGGTCGGTTATTGTGGTCTTACATCTGGTGTCTTATAAGTGCTGTCACCTATCGGAATTATTAACACTAATTTTGCGTTTTGGTATTTCCCATAGGGCAGTGCGCTAGCAGCAAGGACTCGGTCGGCTTCCGGTTGTAAAGCAATGGCGCACTGAAGGGGTTAGGAGGCGTACCGTGCATCGTTGTTGTTGTTATTGGATCAGTGTCTCAAGTCCTGGATTTGAAACGATATATGTTGTTGCATCACTGTACCCAAAAACACGGATTTACCTGTGTGTAGTTTGGATTATGCTGCAGCGTTCGTGATCGGGTGAGTAATATTTGTTTCGAGGTGAAGTTTACCGAGTCATACTCAGTCCGTCATTCACTGATACACTCGCACAGTGTCAGCGAGCGCTTATGACCGGTGTCGGGTTTTGAAGCGCCGCGCAACCCTGGGCAGCGGGGAGCGGCTCTGTCTTGGGCGTATGGTGTTGGGTCGAGCAATGTATCCTTACTTTGGAGTTCTGTATTATTTCCAGGACACACGTAGTAGATGGCGTCGTTGAAGAAAACAGTGTTGACAACCCGCTAGCGCTGTCATATTCAGACGATACGCGGGGGGCGTGTCTGTCGCAGTGTCGGTAACACAGGCCCTGTTCCATTAAAAAATATAATTAGTACAGGCACAAGACCTGCCCAGTTTCGTCTTTAGGCATCAGCCTAGTACTGAGCATCGAATTATGACACTACAATGATTTAAATGATTGTCTACTTCAGAAATAAACTAATTGTGAAATTTATGTTTGAAATATTGGGGAGACTTGGTCTTGGATTCAGCAGCCCAGTTAGAGTTTATAACAAAATATTAATGATCTAATCTGTTCCTGAGTAAACTTAGACTTAGAGGTGTGTGGAGACCACTGAAGATATTGTGGAGGCCAAGGCCCACCCAAGATATTATGTGAATGAGTGAATTTCACAAATCTGCCACATTAAGAGTCACCAATAAATCACACAATAATTGTCTTTTGACAGAGATGGTTAATGGTCATTTCATATAGTTCTATATATTTATATACAAATTTCATGTCATCGTTAATAATGGAATGATTTTTGTTGTCATCCATGACTTCTTTTGGTGTCATCCATGACTTCTTTAGTGCCGGTGGACCCCATGGAAAATAGACCCCGGGGCCCGGGTCCATATTCCATATAGTCTATAGAATATGGACCCACCAGGTCCATATTCTATAGGGAATATGAACCTGGTGGGTCCAAATTCTATTATAGAATATGGACCCGCCCCATGTCCTATACACCTTAGAATATGGACCCCCATAAAAATGGACCCCGAGTCCATAATCTATAGGGGTCCATTCCATATCCTATGCTGCTCATAGAATATGGACTCCCCATACAAAATGGACCCTGGGTTACGTTAACTATTAATATATCCCTGATGTAACTTAGAAACTGAGCCATGCCTGTGATTCCAATTCCCAGAGTTGAATTTAGCTTATCATGCAACTACAAGCTCTTAGTCATTTATGATAGCACCCACAGTATTCACAGTCAGTGATGACCTTGGCATTTTAATGGCAATGGCAAAACTTTGATAAATTTGGGCTGTGATATTCTAGTTACAATCTATGATCTGCACTATACTGTTTTACTAATTTATTCAGCTTTTTTTTAAAGGGGTCCATACTATATTATAGAAAATTGACCCCATGATCCATATTCTGTCCTGACACCAGTGGTAGTTGTGACTGTAAGATAATCTACAGCATGTAGGTCAGCTAAAGCAAGCAACAAGTTGAGCATTGTGGAGGTTGTTGATTAACGAGGCTTGTTTGTTTGTGCATGGGACCAGGAAATGTTAGTAAGGTGAAGGTCATCCATGTCAAAATAACACACCATAGACTGCTGATGGGTCATGTCAGTAACAACAGAGTTAAGCCATTAGTGCCAGGAAGGTGCCAATTAAACACCACTTTCATGCTTGATTCAGTACTTAAGCAGATCTTGGAGGTGAAATGTAATAATAATTGCTTTCACATCAACACAAGTGTCCAGTGTCCATTCAAAAGGTAAATGAGTACAATGAAATTAATTTCAAAATATGATCTTTAAAATGATTCATAAATGTGCAACCTCGTTCACAGACATTATTAAATTGAACTAAGCAACCTCACAAAAAGAACCAGTCTTCTGGAAGACCAGTGAGTGTGATAGTGGACTAAGTGGAGAAACAGTTACTTTGGAGCATCATTTATGAGACGTTCCTAAGACATTTTCAACCCATCAGCTGTGGGTCAAAATGTCATGTTTCACAAATTATGCTTATAATATTTCTTACAAAAATACAAATAATCTAGGGAGTTGGAGTCATGAACAATATATATTCCATGTGGTAGAGAAATACTCTAGATGAGTACTAGAACTCCTAGCAGAAGGAACCCATGGTATAAGACTATGAGGAGAGGCAGATATGGAAACTGTAACTGTATGCGGATGTCTTCACCCAGCCTCAGCACACTATTGCTGCACAATGACGATAATTTAAAAAACAATCAAATAATGTTAATGAAAATAGACAGAAGTCTTGCTGTGGGTGTGAGAGAGACATTATCTCCTATGCAAACTGGATTGGAAAGATGACATCTAAGTCACTTAATTGGAAATGATGGAAGGAAACTGATAAGTGAAGAAGATTGCTTGAGACACTCCTAATCTAATTGGTTACTTGTAATCTAATTGATTACACTGCACTATCATAGTTACATGCCTTGATGTATTTTTGGCAAGTACTAGTTGTACTACACTTCTCAATGTGCACTAGAATAAATGGAATGATGTCAAGTTGGTAATACTAATATGTGGCAGGTGGATGGGTTTAAATATTTAGGCCACCTATAAAAAAGATACGATATTGTGACAATATTTGAGAATTCATCGACATGAACTATAGTTTATCAACTTTTAGCACATTTATGGACTTCTTAACTATATAGAATTATTATAATTCTAATAATTTATTTTAATAATAAAAAAACACGTCTGCTTTGCTCTGCAACGGACACAAACTGTTAATGCAAATAATAAAACTAAATCTGCAATAAATAAGTTTAAAGACCGTTGTGTTTTTTAATGCAAAGTTTGTATCCAAAGTTTGTGATAACATTTTCCTGGGACCTACAGACATCAGTATGTAGAGGTTGCATGCAGCTGACACCACAAACAGGTGTAAACAGTAGGGACTGAATTGGAAGCCACACAGAGAGGTCATTAGAATGGCAGAAGCCCAGGTGTAGAGAGAGAGAGAGAGAGAGAGAGAGAGAGAGAGGAGGAGGAGAGAGAGAGAGAGGAGGAGCGAGAGAGGAGGAGAGAGAGAGAGAGAGAGAGAGAGAGAGAGAGAGAGAGAGAGAGAGAGAGAGAGAGAGAGAGAGAGAGAGAGAGAGAGAGCATTAGGATTGCAGCTTCCCTGTTGAGATCAGGTGGTTGTTGGTTTTCAAGGAAAGCCTTGTTGACATTTTCTTAATCATGTGTAGAAAATATTGATTATTCACAATGGTACAGGTAGTTGTTCATGTCATGAACTGTCGAATTAATGTAAGATGTCGACATCCATCAGATGTTGGCAAAATTCTAACAAAAAGACTCTTTGTACACATATGCAAAATATACCCAATTATATATAACTATACATTACACCCACAGTGCCACACCCAGTTTCAAATAAACATTTATTGGCAATATTGCTGAAATGGGCTGGGTTGTCTGCATTACACTTTCATATTCTGATTCCTTGTTCAACCCAGCAGACTTCCTGTTGCAGATATTAGTAAAATTATTATTACTACACTATGGAATTCTGGGTAGGACAACAGATGCCATTCGTTAAAAAAAAAATATTTAGACAAGTTAAATAACTTTGAAAATATACACCCTGTATTACACTATAAAATAATAATTATAATATTTTGTTTAAGCATGTCCAAAAACATGTGCAATGTTAGAGTGTATGCAGTAATGGTCTGCCCAGAGCAGTTAGTACATACTTAATGACAAGAAAGCTGTGAAGATGCTCTTGCACTTACACTGCCTGTCATGGAGGTTACTACTCTCAGATGAATTGGTGTTGTGTGACAGTTTCACAGGCTTGGGGGCTGTGGTGTGAGAGATTGATTGAGTGCAACAGAGTGCTTCATTATTCCCCCCAATGACCACTTAGCCTAGTTACATGTCACCTAGCCACACAGCCTAGTTACATGTCACCTAGCCACACAGCCTAGTTACATGTCACCTAGCCACACAGACTAGTTGCATGTCACCTAGCCACACAGCCTAGTTACGTGTCACCTAGCCACACAGACTAGTTACGTGTCACCTAGCCACACAGCCTAGTTACATGTCACCTAGCCACACAGACTAGTTACATGTCACCTAGCCACACAGCCTAGTTACATGCCACCTAGCCACACCGCCTAGTTACATGTCACCTAGCCACACAGTCTAGTTACATGTTACCTAGCCACACAGCCTAGTTAATGTCACCTAGCCATAAGCCTAGTTACACCCTAGCCACACAGCCTAGTTACATGTACCTAGCCAAAGCCTAGTTACATGCACCTAGCCAAACCTAGTTACATGTACCTAGCCACACACCTAGTTACATGTACCTGCACACAGCCTAGTTACATGTCACCTAGCCACACAGCCTAGTTACATGCACCAGCCACACAGCCTAGTTAATGACCTAGCCACACAGCTAGTTACATGCACCTAGCCAAAGCCTAGTTACATGTCACCTAGCCACACAGCCTAGTTACATGTACCTAGCCACACAGCTAGTTACATGTTACCTAGCCACACAGACTAGTTAAATGTCACCTAGCCACACAGACTAGTTACATGCCACCTAGCCACACAGCCTAGTTACATGTCACCTAGCCACACAGACTAGTTGCATGTCACCTAGCCACACCGCCTAGTTACATGTCACCTAGCCACACAGACTAGTTACATGTCACCTAGCCACACAGCCTAGTTACATGTCACCTAGCCACACAACCTAGTTACATGCCACCTAGCCACACAGCCTAGTTACATGCACCTAGCCACACAGCCTAGTTACATGTCACCTAGCCACACAGCCTAGTTACATGTCACCTAGCCACACAGACTAGTTACATGCCACCTAGCCATACAGCCTAGTTACATGTCACCTAGCCACACAGCCTAGTTACATGTCACCTAGCCACACAGCCTAGTTACATGCCACCTAGCCATATAGCCTAGTTACATGTCACCTAGCCACACAGCCTAGTTACATGCCACCTAGCCATATAGCCTAGTTACATGTCACCTAGCCACACAACCTAGTTACATGTCACCTAGCCACACAGCTAGTTACATGTCACCTAGCCACACAGCCTAGTTACATGTCACCTAGCCACACAGCCTAGTTACATGTCACCTAGCCACACAGCCTAGTTACATGTCACCTAGCCACACAGCCTAGTTACATGTTACCTAGCCACACAGCCTAGTTACATGTCACCTAGCCACACAGCCTAGTTACATGTCACCTAGCCACACAGCCTAGTTACATGTCACCTAGCCACACAGCCTAGTTACATGTCACCTAGCCACACAGCCTAGTTACATGCCACCTAGCCACACAGCCTAGTTACATGTCACCTAGCCACACAGCCTAGTTACATGCACCTAGCCAAAGCCTAGTTACATGTCACCTAGCCACACAGCCTAGTTACATGCCACCTAGCCACACAGCCTAGTTACATGTCACCTAGCCACACAGCCTAGTTACATGCCGCCTAGTTACATGCCACCTAGCCACACAGCCTAGTTACATGCCACCTAGCCACACAGCTAGTTACATGCCACCTAGCCACACAGCCTAGTTACATGTCACCTAGCCACACAGCCTAGTTACATGTCACCTAGCCACACAGCCTAGTTACATGTCACCTAGCCACACAGCCTAGTTACATGTCACCTAGCCACACAGCCTAGTTACATGCCACCTAGCCACACAGCCTAGTTACATGTCACCTAGCCACACAGCCTAGTTACATGTCACCTAGCCACACAGCCTAGTTACATGTCACCTAGCCACACAGCCTAGTTACATGTCACCTAGCCACACAGCCTAGTTACATGTCACCTAGCCACACAGCCTAGTTACATGTCACCTAGCCACACAGCCTAGTTACATGTCACCTAGCCACACAGCCTAGTTACATGTCACCTAGCCACACAGCCTAGTTACATGTCACCTAGCCACACAGCCTAGTTACATGTCACCTAGCCACACAGCCTAGTTACATGTCACCTAGCCACACAGCCTAGTTACATGTCACCTAGCCACACAGCCTAGTTACATGTCACCTAGCCACACAGCCTAGTTACATGTCACCTAGCCACACAGCCTAGTTACATGTCACCTAGCCACACAGCCTAGTTACATGTCACCTAGCCACACAGTCTAGTTACATGTCACCTAGCCACACAGCCTAGTTACATGTCACCTAGCCACACAGCTAGTTACATGTCACCTAGCCACACAGCCTAGTTACATGTCACCTAGCCACACAGCCTAGTTACATGTCACCTAGCCACACAGCCTAGTTACATGTCACCTAGCCACACAGCCTAGTTACATGTCACCTAGCCACACAGCCTAGTTCATGTCACCTAGCCACACAGCTAGTTACATGTCACCTAGCCACACAGCCTAGTTACATGTCACCTAGCCACACAGCCTAGTTACATGTACCTAGCCACACAGCCTAGTTACATGTCACCTAGCCACACAGCCTAGTTACATGTCACCTAGCCACACAGCCTAGTTACATGTCACCTAGCCACACAGCCTAGTTACATGTCACCTAGCCACACAGCCTAGTTACATGTCACCTAGCCACACAGCTAGTTACATGTCACCTAGCCACACAGCCTAGTTACATGTCACCTAGCCACACAGCCTAGTTACATGTCACCTAGCCACACAGCCTAGTTACATGTCACCTAGCCACACAGCCTAGTTACATGTCACCTAGCCACACAGCCTAGTTACATGTCACCTAGCCACACAGCCTAGTTCATGTCACCTAGCCACACAGCCTAGTTACATGTCACCTAGCCACACAGCCTAGTTACATGTCACCTAGCCACACAGCCTAGTTACATGCACCTAGCCAAAGCCTAGTTACATGTACCTAGCCACACAGCCTAGTTACATGTCACCTAGCCACACAGCCTAGTTACATGTCACCTAGCCACACAGCTAGTTACATGTCACCTAGCCACACAGCTAGTTACATGTCACCTAGCCACACAGCCTAGTTACATGTCACCTAGCCACACAGCCTAGTTACATGTCACCTAGCCACACAGCCTAGTTACATGTCACCTAGCCACACAGCCTAGTTACATGTCACCTAGCCACACAGCCTAGTTACATGTCACCTAGCCACACAGCCTAGTTACATGCCACCTAGCCACACAGCTAGTTACATGTCACCTAGCCACACAGCCTAGTTACATGCCACCTAGCCACACAGCCTAGTTACATGTTACCTAGCCACACAGCCTAGTTACATGTCACCTAGCCACACAGCCTAGTTACATGTCACCTAGCCACACAGCCTAGTTACATGTTACCTAGCCACACAGCCTAGTTACATGTCACCTAGCCACACAGCCTAGTTACATGTCACCTAGCCACACAGCCTAGTTACATGCCACACAGCCACCAAGCCTACCCAGGTAGTTGCATGTCACCTAGCCACACAGACTAGTTACATGCCACCTAGCCACACAGCCTAGTTAAATGTCACCTAGCCACACAGCCTAGTTACATGTCACCTAGCCACACAGCCTAGTTACATGTCACCTAGCCACACAGACTAGTTGCATGTCACCTAGCCACACCGCCTAGTTACATGTCACCTAGCCACACAGTCTAGTTAAATGTCACCTAGACACACAGACTAGTTACATGCCACCTAGCCACACAGCCTAGTTACATGTCACCTAGCCACACAGCCAAGTTACATGTCACCTAGCCACACAGCCTAGTTACATGTTACCTAGCCACACAGCCTAGTTACATGTCACCTAGCCACACAGCCTAGTTAATGTACCTAGCCCACGCCTGTTACATGTCACCTAGCCACACAGTCTAGTTAAATGTCACCTAGACACACAGACTAGTTACATGCCACCTAGCCACAGAGCCTAGTTACATGTCACATAGCCACACAGCCAAGTTACATGTCACCTAGCCACACAGACTAGTTGCATGTCACCTAGCCACACCGCCTAGTTACATGTCACCTAGCCACACAGACTAGTTACATGTTACCTAGCCACACAGACTAGTTAAATGTCACCTAGACACACAGACTAGTTACATGCCACCTAGCCACACAGCCTAGTTACATGTCACCAAGCCACACAGCCTAGTTACATGTCACCTAGCCACACAGACTAGTTAGATGTCACCTAGCCACACAGACGAGTTACATGCCATATAGCCTAGTTACATGTCACCTAGCCACACAGCCTAGTTACATGTCACCTAGCCACACCGCCTAGTTACATGTCACCTAGCCACACAGACTAGTTACATGTCACCTAGCCACACAGACTAGTTACATGTCACCTAGCCACACAGCCTAGTTACATGTCACCTAGCCACACAGCCTAGTTACATGTCACCTAGCCACACAGCCTAGTTACATGTCACCTAGCCACACAGCCTAGTTACATGTCACCTAGCCACACAGCCTAGTTACATGTCACCTAGCCACACCGCCTAGTTACATGTCACCTAGCCACACACTAGTTAGATGTCATCTAGCCACACAGACTAGTTAAATGTCACCTAGCCACACAGCCTAGTTACATGTCACCTAGCCACACAACCTAGTTACATGTCACCTAGCCACACAGACTAGTTGCATGTCACCTAGCCACACCGCCTAGTTACATGTCACCTAGCCACACAGACTAGTTACATGTTACCTAGCCACACAGACTAGTTAAATGTCACCTAGACACACAGACTAGTTACATGCCACCTAGCCACACAGACTAGTTAGATGTCACCTAGCCACACAGACTAGTTGCATGTTACCTAGCCACACAGACTAGTTAAATGTCACCTAGACACACAGACTAGTTACATGCCACCTAGCCACACAGACTAGTTAGATGTCACCTAGCCACACAGACGAGTTACATGCCATATAGCCTAGTTACATGTCACCTAGCCACACAGACTAGTTAGATGTCACCTAGCCTAGTTACATGTCACCTAGCCACACAGACTAGTTACATGTCACCTAGCCACATAGACGAGTTACATGCCATATAGCCTAGTTACATGTCACCTAGCCACACAGACTAGTTAGATGTCACCTAGCCTAGTTACATGTCACCTAGCCACACAGACTAGTTAGATGTCATCTAGCCACATAGACGAGTTACATGTCACCTAGTCACACACACACTAGTTAGATGTCATCTAGCCACACAGACTAGTTACATGCCACCTAGCCACACATACTAGTTACATGTCACCTAGCCACACAGTCTAGTTACATGTCATCTAGCCACACAGACTAGTTACATGTCACCTAGCCACACAGTCTAGTTAGATGTCATCTAGCCACATAGACTAGTTACATGCCACCTAGCCACACATACTAGTTAGATGTCACCTAGCCACACAGACTAGTTACATGTCACCTAGCCACACAGACTAGTTACATGTCTCCTAGCAACACATACTAGTTACACGTCACCTAGCCACACAGACTAGTTACACGTCACCTAGCCACACTAGTTAGATGTCACCTAACCACACAGACTAGTTGCATGTCACCTAGCCACACAGACTAGTTACATGTCACCTAGCCACACAGACTAGTTACATGTCACCTAGCCACACAGACTAGTTACATGTCACCTAGCAACACATACTAGTTAGATGTCACCTAGCCACACTAGTTAGATGTCACCTAACCACACAGACTAGTTGCATGTCACCTAGCCACACAGACTAGTTACATGTCACCTAGCCACACAGCCTAGTTACATGTCACATAGCCACAGAGACTAGTTAGATGTCACCTAACCACACAGACTAGTTACATGTCACATAGCCACACAGACTAGTTAGATGTCACCTAGCCACACAGACTAGTTACATGTCACCTAGCCACACAGACTAGTTACATGTCACATAGCCACACAGACTAGTTAGATGTCACCTAGCCACACAGACTAGTTACATGTCACCTAGCCACACAGACTAGTTACATGTCACCTAACCACACAGACTGGTTGCATGTCACCTAACCACACAGACTAGTTACATGTCACCTAGCCACACAGACTAGTTACATGTCACATAGCTACACAGGGTAGTTACATGTCACATAGCCACACAGCCTAGTTACATGTCACCCACACAGTCTAGTTACCGGTCACCTAGACACAGACTCATGTTCCAGAGGCAGCTGTCTCCAACCTATCAGTCCTCTGAGTCCTGTGAAACTTGTACCATGCATGCCTAGCAATGTCTTTGGTATCATCAGAATATTTTGACTGTTTTCATGGTCCATGCATTGTATTGTTGGTTAAAATTAATGTCCAAGCCAAATGTGACCTATCTATGTGTGAAGTGATTGGTGCTGATATCACTGAGTGGGGTTAGGGGTGATGGATTACCACAGGGTAAACACAAATGAGGACCCCACTCAGACCACTCATGATGGGCAGTAAGGGCACTGCTGATTACCCCCATTAGATACCAGTCATTTGAGATGGATTGCCTATAATTATAAATAACTTCCAAGTCTCTGTACAATGTTTCTACCAGGGTATTGCAATCCTCATAACGACATAACATACCTCCCACGCAAAACAAATAGCTGAAATTCATATATTTTACTAACGAATGTGAGAAGTGCAAATGTTGTATTCTGTTAATTTATTTTTTAAATAAATCTAAACTTGTTAGCAGGTGTAGGTTGCTGTTAACAACTGATGCCAATACACAAGAAAGTAGACAGCATGTGTACATTGGGAGCATCTACACAAAAATATGATAGGTCTGTTTTTTATAATATAAAAATATATCATAATATTAATAACTAATTTTGCAGTAAGTTTCTTAGGGTGCTGACTTATTTGTAGACTTCTAGTTTACATTTTTATGTTGACGTGACACAAATTTTTATGATTATATAACCAACTTGTAATGAGTGTCAGCAGTTTATCCATGTAAGGAGTGTAGAGTGCAGACTTAAACTTGTAGTGAATGTCATGAGTGTATCTCTTTGAGGACCAACTTGGGGTGAGTGCAGCGAACAAACACACATAGAACTTACAAGTGTAGTGAATGCCAAATGTTCATCCAAGACACCAGTGTATAGTTACTGAGAAGACACAAATGGATACATCCTGATGTTAATGCAGGCCAAGATAGGTAAATCAAAGTAACGTCCATGAGAGGCCATTGAGTGAATGCTTGGCGCACATTTGAATGTCTTTCACTGCAGGAATAAGTTACACAGACATCTCAGAAAGCACTTGGCCATTAGATCGTCTCTGTATCTTCAAGTAATATCCTTGCTAAGCCCACTCTGTTGCAGATATTACTGTTTTACTTAGATAAGCAACACACGTTCAGAGATTCCTATTGATTCAAGGAACTTTACTCAGCTGTGAGGACAGCTGTAAGGAGAAAGATGGGTTCTGTAATGGGTTTCTGTGTGTAGCGATGCATACAGAAAGTCATCAGTTTTTGCCAGTGTAAAGTTCCAGTGCAAAGTAGGTTCTTTGTAGTCATTGCTACTTGCTAGGCAGTGCATGCTGGCATTCTCAAGAACGAGGCTATGTATCGTAGCTACAGTGCATAGAGTCTCATTGAGATTTATTATCACACCTGACTTTGGTGCAGCAAATAACTATTTCTTGGACCTGCGACTACTTCATGGCTTTTCGGTGCATCAATCTGAAATTACTTGATGCTTTTAAAAAACTGTCACTGACAATAAAAATTTGGTGTACCAATCTGACACGATTTGGTAAATATAGCTGAGTAACACTGACAGTATGTTCTGTGATGGTGAAATGCGTGGTAGTCAAAGTCCAGTCTGATATTCCATGGTACATACAGACCTTGGTGAACACAAATCACTTGTCCCTTCCAGTGTGAATAAGTCATCAGCTCCAACCGACCAACTGTTAAAAACTTAAGTCCTATGGTAAAATGGGAGTCAAATGGGGGCCAACTTTAGATTGATACAAGGAAATGTGGAAACATCACCTTAGCCTGCAGACATCCCAGTGAACACACTGGAAGACACCAGTAGACTGCAACTGACTGCTTCAGGGGAATCAACACTCCAGGCAGCTCAGCTAGAGGAACTGGAGTCACATTGATCAGATAACACTGGGTAGATACTATTAGCCTGGATACTAGACAAGTTGACAGACAGGACAGTGAGCAATGTCAAATTTCCAGAAAACCACCCAAGACATCTGTGCCACAAGCTGGAAGTGCTGATCAGTGAGACTGGAAGCACATGTGGACTCTATGTATATTGTAAAATAGATATCCTGAGGTCAGTGTTTTGTCTTCTGGTGGACAGCTGAACAAGAAGAAGACGAAACAAGGACATAGGAGTAGGGATTGCTGTGGAGAAGGAAGGCAGTGGATATAACTGTTGAAAAAGAAACGATTGGTGTACAAGGTGTATTTTGAAGGAGACGGATTAAAGATGAAGAAGAAATTAAGGAAGAGAATAGAAGATGAAGAAAATGGTGATGGGAATCGAAGACGATGAAAGGAAAAAAGGAGAAGAAAATAAAAGAAAAAGGAGAACAGGAAAAACGAGAGACCACAGTTCTGCAGTCATATTTGAACATGTGGTACATAAAGATGAAGAAGATGTGACCAGGTGCAGTCAGCCAGTGGATGGCATTCACATTTCACACAGGGCAAATACAGCTGGCGGCAATTAAGGATATGACTGAGGAAGAAAGTGAGGAGGGACATGGGAGTGGTGGAGAAAGATGTAATGTACAGGACATTGTGATGGACAGGGATAAATGGTAGCTACCAAAGCATCCACTCTCACAGTTCTGTCAAAGTGGAGATGACTGACTAAGCTAATGCTTGCACCAATGTTGACTGTGTGACACCATGGCAATGCTTGGTGCACTTGTTGACATTGCATGCAACAGCATTGTCACGAAACTGTCACAAAATGTCACTGCGTTTTGCAGATGTAATCTCATATACATTGACCTTCTACACAGGGCTTTATGCAGGATAAAATTATTGCCAGTCACACATGTTTTGGTGGACACATGGATGTTAACTGTTAAGCCAGTTTACAAACTTTTAAATGTGTCTGATGACCTGAAATAGACTATAAACACACGTGACACAATTTTCACTCACTTTCAAGGCATAACTAACAATATCTGTGGTTTTGGAAGACCTTTTTTGCTCCTTCATTTTTTTACCCATCCACCCACATTTCTACCTATCCATATTCGTTTTTTCCCGTCCAAATGACGGGTGGACGGGTCTCTACATAAAGCTATGCTTCTACAGCATGGCAGTGACCTGATCATCTGACATTAAATATCATAATTTATTGTCTGGAATTTAGTAACGTTGTGACCCACCATTGTCATAGTTTATTGAGATGTGAAGAGCTAGACTTAATGTTGTCTTGTTTTGCTGTTGTTCAGTGTGTTTGATTGAACATGGCTAGATCAGGAAGTAAAATATAAACTGTGTTGATTAACAGTGAGGATTGGACACAGGCCACACACACGGCACGGTAACTACGTACAGTGTATTAAAGATATTATTTCTATCTTTTTAATATCTGTGTTTGGCAAATCCAACATGAGAATATTTGTAAATATATTATGTTGATGCTCAACTCTCTGAAAACAGAGTGCAAAAATGTTTTGGAGCCCAAAAACATTATTATAAATGTTATTTTCTGTTGTAGATAGCAGATGGTGTCATCAGTGTTGAGGGATGCATGCAATATGGCTGACGACGAGGTTCTCTTTGATGAGGTCTACGAGCTGTGTGAGGTCATTGGAAAGTAAGTACAAGAAGTTCTCTTTGATGAGGTCAACAAACTGTTTGAGGTCATTCGCAAGTGAGTAGACAAGGTTCTGTTTGAAAGTATTTCTCTGAAGAAATTAATTGATTATGTTAAGATTAAGCAGACTATCTGGTGGCACTGACTTTATTTATTTATAAAATGATATGCCCCAGTGGTCCCGCTGCATGGATTGTGTATAAATATAAGTTGATTTGCATTAATAAATCAGTGAAGATTGAATCATAACATATCATAACATCAATGAGAATATGCCATTCTGGGAATTCTAGAGAACTCGGGGGCTTTACGTTCTGTAATTGGTGTTACAATACTTTTACCTATACATTGACATACACTGTAATAAGTTCTGCACATCAGTATATGCAGTGATGTATTATTATCATGTTGATTTTATTATGATTTGAGTGGTATGTGGTCAAACTGAGTGGTATGTGGTCAAATGAAATTATAACATGTGGACAGTTGCCTAGTGACATAATTTCCATAAATGTAATAAAATTATGAAATGTAACCAAATAAATTTGAGTTAGGGTCTTAGGGTTAAGGGGAGAGACACTCATCATATAGGAGGGGGAAACACTGCAATTTGGGTTTTCGTAAAATGCATTTTGCTGATGTTAGCGGCCACATTTGAGTGGTACTAGGGGTACTAAAGGTTATATGCACACATACATGTGTTTGTGGTTGCTCAGGGTGGTTGCAGTGAGTGACATGGTAAACCCTAGGCCTGTGAACTGATAGCTAGGTGACCTACACTTGTCATGCAGAATGTATAGCTTCAGGGGAACTCTCTCGTTATGTCAGCCCGAAATGAACCCAAAGCCACTGGCCTACATCCTTAAACAGGCCTTGTCTGGGTGTGTGGCAGCTAACTGGGGGTATTACTCTCAGAGCGGGAATTTTATTACTTTTTATGTAGGCGATGGTGGGTATAGTTTCAGGGTAGATTATATAGTGTATGAAAAAATAAATCGCTGTTTTATATGTTTTAGCGAATTCCTGAATGGTATACCTCTTCTCAGACTTACAATAACAATCTTGGAAATTAAACTGATAAATATAATCTTTCTCAATTTTGCTTGTTATAAAATGACCTGTTGTGAAAAATGTGTTGTTTAATATCCAACTTATTATTTTGTGTTATTAGCTGAAGAACGTTGACCTACTATCGTAGTGTTTCAATGTCTCACTGCCTGTGCCCATTAATCATGTTGCTAGGCAACCTCAGCACACCACTAGACCTACAAATGGCATAGTTAGATTAATGCCAAATAAAGATGACGAGAAACGCCTTCAGGAAAAGACTATCTTTATATCTGAATGGAATTTATTAAACGCAGTTTCAATATATTTAATGTAGTAAGTATTTGTCTATATATAATAAGGAATATTATATTCAAAATTATGAACAGATATGGTTGGATTAACATTGAACAGGTAATCAATACCAGTAATAAGGAGGATAATCTATCAAATCTGTAAAAACAGTTTTGTGCTGTTAATATCTTTATCAGATTGTGCATTGTGTGGACAGTGGCACAGATGTTTGATGGTGTAATGATAGCTGATGTGCCCACATAGTTTCTACCACATGGAAAGTGATACAGGAAGTAGGACAGATGGGAACTGAATAAGGACTTCAGAGCTTCTACAGACTAGAGGAAGTGTCTAATTATAGATCACCCCTACCCCACAAAGATAGGGGGCTAGTGTGACTTATATTGCTTTTTTATGACTCAGTGCTTGATTAGTAGTTGTTGACAGATGTGATGTTTTCTATATAATGCATCATCAACTTTCCAGAGAAAATTCACAGGCACTGATCATTGAATACTCTATATAGAAATGCTGACTATGTATTTGTTTACTGCAAATCTTTAAACTTGTCATTTGCATTGACATTTATATTTTAAAATGTGCAAACTGGAAATTGTATACTGGTCCCCATTACTGGATAATGTTGAGTTCCCCCAAATAATATCACATTGCTATATAGCTCTACTTCTGTTTGTCACATCACCTGTGCTTGAAAAACATTGTGACAGACCATGAAAGAAATAGATCGTGTGTAGTGTTCAACTGTTATAATTTGTAAATAAATAACATTTGTTTGTGTAATTTTCCACACAAAGTGAAAACTGCAAAGACATGATTCCACTTTATTCTGCTGATGTCCAGTCTGTGGTATATTATATTGGACAGACACAACGTGTTTTATTCAGTTTGAATTATTTACTGATAATTATAAATGATGTGTCCTTTTACTACACAGTGTTCCTGCTTGTAACAGTGATAGGTGGGTGACGCAGAGTGATTTTATCCAATCAGGATTTACATTTTACACCTAATCCCATGTCCCTATGGAATAATAAATATTTGTTGTATATAAGTTACTTTCATGTCAGTTAGATGTAACAATCCCAGGACATTGTAGACATTGTAGTGTCAGCAACAGTATTGTCAAATAATTGGTTTTGCCGTGTACCGTGAATGTCTTCAACACAGAACATGACAGTCAACGAGAAATTTGTCCAATGGAGCAGGGAGAAATCAATGATTCGATAGTTGTTGTCAAGACAACTGAAATTATACATAATACCTGTAGATCGTTTTGTATGAGAAATTTTCCCACAGGGATGTTTAGAGATGGCCCGATTTGGTTGACAGGGCGTGTCTGTCTCAGACAAGTTGATGCCTTTGGAATTGGGAATCTGCACTTTGGTTGTCTTGGTCAATTCATCCCACTTATAGCCTTAGGTTGTGTCTTCTTATCTCTTAGGCTACAGAACATCTGAGCACAATTCTGGCAATTGGATCAGTAGCCATCCTTTGATGTGCAGACCTCATATACTCTGGTCTAATGTGATTTAAGGATGAGATAAAGATACAGCTTTCAGTGCAGTGAAGGGCATAGGTTGCAGCCATTCTTCGATTAGTGAGTTGAATGTGTGTAAACTAACGTGCGTTTAGGTCAAGGTTTTCAAGCCAGATGGACACTTGTTCATCATTAACAGAATTTGCTGAATTATGCACTGTATTTACACACCAGCATTTTACAAATTTGCTCATTCTAATACCAGTCCTTGGGGACATCTCACTAAGATAAATAGCTCTTAAGGAAAATTCATCATTAAACAAAATCTATTGTTACAGTAAATGAGTATTATCAAAATGCAAATACCAATTGTCATATTACCGAAGACACTATTTCCATGGCACACCAGTGACAATGTCACCGTGTCATGATGTTGGCAGTTTTCAGGTGCTCAAGATCACCAAGGATCGAAATTGATCTTAAAGTGCCAAATTGGATTTAAGAGCACTTAACAACATAAGTGAAATGATCCCCAGGTGGGTTAGAAATAGAAGATGAAATATCCATCTCCACATTAAGATTCCTCTGTCAGCTGGCAAAAATGCAAATTCACCAGTGAAGTCAACAGGCAGATGCTAGTATTTGTACCAGTAGTTTAAATGCACAGCCACTGACAGTGATTAACTCCAACTTGGCATGCATTTGTACAGTGCATCAACAAAGTTCACATGCTATTGCCATACCAAGGTAAACAGAAACACATGCAGACACCAGCCAGTGTCAGAGCTTCTCTGAAATACATCTTTAGGGCCAGTAAACAAATGTATGATGTATTAATGTGCAGGAACCACACATCAAAGCTTCCAGTGGCATTGATGACAAATATTGCAGATGACTAATAAATATCCGCATAAAACACAGGGACCTGGGACCCGAGGGTCATTTCACTAATGATGTTAAGAGCTCTTAAACCTGATTTTGCATTGAAAAATAAATGTTCTCGTCACAGTGATCTTGAGTACCTAAAAAAGTCAACACCATAACACCAGCGGGACATTTTCACCGGTGTGTCAGGGAAATAGTGTCCTCAGTAATATGGCAGTGGACATTTGTGTTTTGAAAGAAATCATGTAATTTAAAAAGTAACAACCGATTTTGTGTGATGATGAATTTTTCTTTAAAACGTTTTGTCGTAGTCATGAATTTGCTTTTTTAAATAACTTTTTGGTACTTACTGTACATAACATGTCAACACCAAAACTGATTCAATAGCTCTACTTGGCTTTTTGCACATTGGTAAAGCTTGTTACACTTAACACAAGATTATATTTAATAATCAATATAGTTTCTTTAAGAGCTTGTTTTGATCTTACTGTATCACAATATGTGAACAAATATTGATTGAGATCATAGTATATCATATCAAATCATAATATTTCATATATTGCATTTATCACATGCCCCTTATTGATAAGATATATTGTTCTAATACTTGTTATCATATAACGAGAACAATAAGAAGACAAGACTAATAAAGCTTCTCCCTAATATTGTCGGAATGCTTCCGATTTCTTCCAAGTATTTCAATTCAAGCTGATTTCCCCGGTGTGTGCTAAGACACATTGAGTTATCACCTTCAATGACAGGACATGGTGACAGGATCGCATAGAGACAGATCCATCAAAGCAATGACATCGGATTATTATTAATATGTGCCTGGGTGACACTTCATCATTCTGGTTGGACTGTGTGTAGTGTCTAGTGTTCATGTCAGAAATACCTGTGTAGCCCACCAGGGATTGATTTGTCAAATAAATGCGACATCCTCCGTCCATAAGATGGAGAATGTGCCTTAGAATGTCAGTGTTTTTTTGGGATTCTAGCCAAAGTGGTGTATCATTGTGGTTTTTATCAGGCTGGTTCTGCATTTATCTTTTTTTAAGGAGAAATAGCTGTGAAACATAAATCTGTGTATGGATATTTATTTATACAAATATACATACAGTGTATATATATATATATATATATATATATATATATATATATATATATACATGTATATATATATATATATATATATATATATATATATATGTGTGTGTGTGTGTGTGTGTGTATGTGTATGTATATATATATATATCATGGACTCATGGAGACTCCACTTAGATTCAGGGTTGGCACATTTCCGGGAAAAACTGGTTTTAGACAGGGCAGTGGGAATAACCCGGTAATTACCGGTAATTACCGGGAAAAGTGGTATTTACTGGTAAATATGTGGGAATAACCCTATAATTTATATTACCACTGGCTAGTTCCAGTCCATTTATAATTTATTTAATATATTCATCTAAAGTTAACAAGTTCACTAGTTACTAGTTCAGGTGTATCCTTGTATTTGTTTAAAACATGAAGTCATCAAGATATGCAAAAGAAAACTGATCATTTAGTAACAAATGTCAGTGTCATTCTCACACAGGACAATGCCAAGTACTAGACTAAAGTCTAGTGCTGTCAGGTGCCAGTTGGTAATCTGTTTAAGGAACAAAAGAAATGTTGGGCTCTGGACATTGGCAGACTCTACTGTACCCACTCAGCAAACATTAGTTACCATGTCTTGACATTCAGACTTGGGGAAAAATACAGCCTAACTGTAGACATCTGTAGTCATTGTCTCTGTGAGCCCAAATCAGCTCCAGCTTAATATTTGAACTTGTAATCTGTTGGGATCCTCTGCTGGGAAGCCATGTATCTCAGAACCAGTGGACCAGAGTAGACAGGCACTTTCTGTCAGACATTTTGTTACTGAACTTGAAGCAGTGGTAACTGGTCAGTTAGCATCATGAGTGGAAGAGGAGGTAGACCGTATGACAATGTGTGGCAATTTCTTTGCAAAATTGAAGAAGGAAACAGCAAAATAAAAAAGCCCAATGCATACAATGTCAAGCACTTGTGAGTGCCAAGGCTGACAGATTGAGGATGCATCTGAGGAAATGTTTGATTAAACAGGTAAATGCCAAAACCAGTGACATTATATCTAGATATGACCACAATAGCTTTTGATTAAAAATGATGTTTAAACTTAATTAATCCTAACAGTGCATATAATTATATGTTGCTAGTAATTGTAATTACCATTTTATCTGTGGTATTCACAAATCTTTCATTTTTACCAAATTCACTGAACATTGTCCACAAATTGCAAAGCAAAATAATTGTCTTGAACATATAATTATCAGAAGCTAAGAAAAAATCACAAAAGGATATAATTATCAAATTATATTAGAATAATCATGAAGATATTTCTATGTTGGCCTTCTTACTCGTGGGTTCCCTAACTCATCACTGTGTACCTACATAGGTATGGTTCCCTTTTATCACCCACTGTAAGCCATGTGGCACATGACATGGATTACCCATGGTGCAGGCACACATTTAATCCATTCAATATCTATTGAAAGAATGCCCATCAATAAATCTCCACTACAAAATGGTTTTATTTTATGTATTTGTGTTTAGTAAATGTCATAACTGGGATAAAATATAAACAGAAAGTATACTGATGTATACCAGTACTGATGTATAAATACACATTGATCATTAGGGTGATGGTACAGTAACTTGTATTGCAAAAATGGTTCAAATGTAATCCCTTTAAGAGTTTTTCCCAGGTAGTCTGGTATTTACCACTATTTGAGGTTTTTCCCAGGACGGTATTTACCGGTAATTACCGCCCGGTATTTACCAGGGTGGGAAAAACGTGCCAACCCTGCTTAGATTTGTTAAAAGTCACTACCATAGGATTTACCAGTTGAATTATTAGTTTATGTTGAAAGACAATTTAAACAAATCTCATATATATATATATATATATATATATATATATATATATATATATATATATATATATACATACCAACATACATGCATACAGTGTATATACATACATATACGATGCCAGATTTTTTTGTAATTTCATTTCCTAGCCTCAGATACATTTAGATTTACGTGACCAAACACGACTCTTTCTATACTGTCTATTCTCTGCTAAAGCACTTAACAAGGCAAAGATAGAGACTGTCCCCATAGACCCAGACACATCATGCATTGCTAGTTGTTTTCCTCTCTCAATTTTAATGGCATTACAGCCCCAAGACATCAGTGTATTGTAAGACCTGCTGTTATGCCACCAACAAATCCCTTGCTATGACTGTGTAATAAAGCCTAAGATGTGCCACCCCCTGTGGCCTTGGTGTTCCTAGAAATGTGCCAGGAATAGCAGATGTGGGTCCACTGGGGTGATTGACAAGAGATGTGCTGTGTATTTCCTGGTGGCTCTCAGCTGTGTGTAGTCAAGGCACTAACGTTATTGTGACATTGGTTTAATTGGTTGGGATTCTGGTGCGTGTTACTGTTAGCAACGTGTGTTGCTGTTGTTGTCAGTTTAATAGTGTGAATCACCAGTTCAACACACAAGCCAGCTTGATATTTTGGTATGGCATAAAATATCCTCGGGAATTTGAGCTCAGATTGCAACTGTTATAATCAGAGCCTTATGCAGGACAATAATTTGCCAGTCACACATTTTTTGGGTGGAAACGTTGATGTTAACGCATAGTTGAGATGTGTTTTATGACCTGAAATAAACTACAAACACATGTGACAACCATTTTCAAGGCATAACTGAAAATAGCTATGATTTTTGAAGACCTATTATTTGCTCCTTCATTTGTTTATTCATATTTCTACCCATCTACAATGGGTTTTACCCGTCCAAATGATGGAAGGACAGGTCTCTGCATAAAGCTGTGCAGTGCTTTAGTCATCATTATTGAGAAAGGGACAGCCAAGAAGCTTTATTTAACATCGGTTCATACGTGGAATTGCGTAACATTAACCCATATCAACTGTTTTTTTATGAACAAATGTAAAGCAAAAAGACATAAAACATAAAAGACATAACAAATTAAAACAGATAAAATATTGATAGCATTTGGAAGAAAAGTAAAATAAATACATAAATGTGTATGAGTATACAGTAAATACACTACAATAAATACATGTTCATGGAAGTAGGCGTGGTGATAGGTGGTGGGAGATGGAATGTGCTGGAGCTGTTGGACACAGAGCTCAGTCAAAGTTACAATGCCCTGGATGGGTTTAGTATTAGGAACATGGAGTATGTACTGTTGCTTTCAAAGAGCATGATGACATTTTAAGACCCATTTAATATTTATAATCATCCAGGAGCCAGTGTTATTGTTTAGTTATTGGGGTTACTTGTAGATAGCTTGTGAGAAATGCGACGATATTCAGGCGCATTACACGTTTCCTGTCCTACATGAAATTCCTGAATACAAGACTGGAATGGAAGTGTTGGTGTGTGTGCAGATACAACCAGGCCTGCCCACTAATCCACAAATGGCAAACTAATCTCGTGTTCTACGCAGTTGACCAGTTCCGCTAGAACACAGATTATTCTGATCACGATTTGCCGAGAGTATTTGGAAAGGTTAAAAGAGGAAAGGATTAAGAAAATAGCCATAGGTTGATTCACAGAAGTACAAAGACAGTCCAGAGGCATTGGTCACCTGGTCTGTGTTATATTTGTGAAATGGAATTGCATGTAACAGAATATGTGAAATATACATATTACATAAACTAGATAAGAAGATATCAAATGTATATTGATAGCTACAGCTGTGTACATACTAGACTTGTAGAAGTAATAACATGGCTGCTATTTCTATGCTACAGTTATACTCTGTAGTTCGAGCACAACAATCAAAGACAATTCTACATTGTAATATGTTATTTAAGACAACATATCAATTAATTAAATAAATTCCATAACTGAAATATTATGGAATACAATTTGTTGATTGTATGTGATTTTTCTAGACAATAAATGTACCAAGTTATTAAGAGGATACCAAAGTAAGTCTTATTTTTTAAATGTATATGTACACTAATTTGTTTATGAAGAAATAAAGCCTGTAGAAATATATACCACTGATATATTCTGCTGTATTTCTACATTTTAAGGGGGATAGATAAATATAGACTATACAGGCCGGTGCTGTGCTAGCACTAACAGGATGTTGAGTGTATACTTTAATTAATGTATGTCTAAATTACAGAGGATTCTGTAATTTTAATGATTAAAATTCTCGCAAATGTAGTATAAATTATTAATAAACATATTTCTTTGTGAAATAGTTGAGACGATTATAATTTGATTGTTGTACATTATTGTCAGTAGATGTTCCAATGGCGTCCATGTCCAACTGCCTCATGGCTGACTGGATTTGTATAACAATCTGGTTAGTTAATAATGAGCTGAACATTATTTACAAGCCACATTCTCACAGTACAGGTATAGTGGCTGCTGTGATTGCTATGGATGATCACTGGGATCTCAGAGGGAATGAGAAAACGTTGGGAAAATATTCCAGGTAAAGAACTCTAGAGAAGGTTAAATCCATTGGGAGCAGACTGCAACATGCAGGTACTGCTCCATGAAGATAAGGAATTTCTACTTAATATCCATCATTAGACATAATCCACAGTTAAAGTTACCATGCGTTCTTAAATTACAGAAAGCCACTGTTTTGTTTTATCATCAAAAACCTATTTCCGTGAGACCGTGACACCGGTAGAGATTTTTTGGTGGCCATGTGCAGCGAGATTATGTATTTGGGCCAGGTCAAAGTTCATGGTATTGAAATATCATGTTCTAACACTCTTGGCATATTTAATACTTTGTGTGGTCTCACTCTGTTTCACATGATGCAATTTACACAGCATAGATAGAACCCACACATTTTGACCTGATAGAGGCCTCTTTGATAAGATTAGTATTTTGCTGGTATATTGTCAAAATTACCTTGAACAAAACAATCTAATGTTCACATAATTTGTCTACATGGTGTTGAACACATGTGTGGTAGACTAGAAGAGACTATGGCTTTATTATGAAGGAATTTTATCAGTTTTTGTTAAAACTGGAATTTTTTTACCCCGAATAGTGTCCTTGCCAGTACAGCTGTATTACTACTGGTAGAATACAGCTTATTACTACTGGTAGAATACAGCTTATTACTACTGGTAGAATACAGCTTATTACTACTGGTAGAACACAGCTTATTACTACTGTTAGAATACAGCTTAGTACTACTGGTAGAACACAGCTTATTACTACTGGTAGAATACAGCTTATTACTACTGGTAGAATAAATGTTATTACTACTGGTAGAACACAGCTTATTACTACTGGTAGAATACAGCTTATTACTACTGGTAGAATACAGCTTATTACTACTGGTAGAATACAGCTTATTACTACTGGTAGAACACAGCTTATTACTACTGGTAGAATACAGCTTAGTACTACTGGTAGAAAACAACTTATTACTACTGGTAGAACACAGCTTTTTACTACTGGTAGAATAAATGTTATTACTACTGGTAGAATACAGCTCATTACCACTGGTAGAACACAGCTTATTACTACTGGTAGAACACAGCTCATTACTACTGGTAGAACACAGCTCATTACTACTGGTAGAACACAGCTCATTACCACTGGTAGAATACAGCTTATTACCACTGGTAGAATACAGCTTATTACCACTGGTAGAATACAGCTTATTACCACTGGTAGAATACAGCTTATTACCACTGGTAGAACACAGCTTATTACCACTGGTAGAACACAGCTTATTACTACTGGTAGAACACAGCTTATTACCACTGGTAGAATACAGCTTATTACCACTGGTAGAATACAGCTTATTACCACTGGTAGAATACAGCTTATTACTACTGGTAGAATACAGCTTATTACTACTGGTAGAACTCAGCTTATTACTACTGGTAGAACACAGCTTATTACCACTGGTAGAACACAGCTTATTACTACTGGTAGAACACAGCTTATTACCACTGGTAGAACACAGCTTATTACTACTGGTAGAACACAGCTTATTACTACTGGTAGAACACAGCTTATTACTACTGGTAGAACACAGCTTATTACTACTGGTAGAACACAGCTTATTACCACTGGTAGAACACAGCTTATTACTACTGGTAGAATACAGCTTATTACCACTGGTAGAACACAGCTTATTACCACTGGTAGAATACAGCTTATTACTACTGGTAGAACACAGCTTATTACCACTGGTAGAATACAGCTTATTACCACTGGTAGAACACAGCTTATTACTACTGGTAGAATACAGCTTATTACTACTGGTAGAACACAGCTTATTACCACTGGTAGAACACAGCTTATTACCACTGGTAGAACACAGCTTATTACCACTGGTAGAATACAGCTTATTACCACTGGTAAAATACAGCTTATTACCACTGGTAGAATACAGCTTATTACCACTGGTAGAATACAGCTTATTACCACTGGTAGAATACAGCTTATTACCACTGGTAGAACACAGCTTATTACTACTGGTAGAATACAGCTTATTACTACTGGTAGAACACAGCTTATTACCACTGGTAGAATACAGCTTATTACCACTGGTAGAACACAGCTTATTACCACTGGTAGAATACAGCTTATTACCACTGGTAAAATACAGCTTATTACCACTGGTAGAATACAGCTTATTACCACTGGTAGAATACAGCTTATTACCACTGGTAGAATACAGCTTATTACCACTGGTAGAACACAGCTTATTACTACTGGTAGAACACAGCTTATTACTACTGGTAGAATACAGCTTATTACCACTGGTAGAACACAGCTTATTACCACTGGTAGAACACAGCTTATTACTACTGGTAGAATACAGCTTATTACCACTGGTAGAATACAGCTTATTACTACTGGTAGAATACAGCTTATTACTACTGGTAGAACACAGCTTATTACTACTGGTAGAATACAGCTTATTACTACTGGTAGAACACAGCTTATTACCACTGGTAGAATACAGCTTATTACTACTGGTAGAACACAGCTTATTACTACTGGTAGAACACAGCTTATTACTACTGGTAGAATACAGCTTATTACTACTGGTAGAACACAGATACAGTTCTCTTTATGTGAAGATATTTGTAGTGAGAACCAACTCAAACCTGAAAGTAACTTTGATGGACAAGGACAAATCGTAACAGAACAAAGATTTAAGATAATCATATGTCGAGTGACACGATTGGCCATTTTGTCATCTAGTGTCATTTAGTGCACTCCTGGGTGGTGTCTTGTCTTCTTGTCACATCCTAGAGACACTGCTGGTGACACAAACAGGTAGGAGGACTGGGCAGATCAATTATTTACAGCCTATCCAGGCCCCCCTCAGTCTGCTGTGTGCTCTCATGTCCTTGCTTCTAATTAAAGCCACATTAATCTGCACTGACAGGCTCACAAAGCAAAGCTACTGGAGCAATTGTCATCAGTAATTGCAATTTAGGAGTGGTGATGATTTATGCTGAGATAAACAGGTATTGACCAGTTATATCCTTGCTTGTGTCACTTAATCACAGCAAATCTCGGCTATTGAGTCAGTAAACGTTTGCATGGCTGTAGTGAAGTGAAGAGGCTGCCATTGCTATACTGTAGCAATGGAAATAAATGCGATATCTAATAATATATATATATATATATATATATATATATATATATATATATATATATATATATATATATATATTATACAATATATTGTACTACAATGTCCAGTTTTACTGCAGTAGGGCTGAAAACACAAGCATAGCAGTGAATTTTATTTTGTAAATTTTCATCTCGGTCATCATTTCTGAGGACCATTTGCTTTTTTCATATTATGCATGCTAAATATTTCCAGGTAAATTTTAGAATACAGTGGTGTCCTCTTGAAATTAGTGCACTAACCGAAAATATTGTTCACAATGCAATACATATATAATAAATATGCCAACAACAGTACATTGTAATTAGAACAATACATATTGTATAATATATAATATATTTTGTAGGCAAAATTGTGTAGAATAGCATTTTGTTACAAACTATTGACAACGGAAAACTTACTTATTTGTGCCCCTCTGAAATTTCCACACTGCCATCTTTAATGCAAAACCGGGCCATCATTGGCTGACATCACTGATAATAAAAAATCAGCCTTCCTCTGTAGCCGGGTAAATTGCCTGGGTCTTAACAAAACCCCTGAGACATGTTTAGATGTACAATTATTTTTCAGTTAAATTCTTTTTTTGGCAGAAAATGTCATTACATGTACATTGATAGATGTCCTGGTACCTTTCAGGGTCTATTGTTATGCCAGACAGAGCTGACTGGGTGAACTCTCCCAGTGTCCCAGTGTCCCAGCTGTGCAGACAGCAGTCATCAAACATGTAGGTGGACACAGCAGGTGTCCCAGTCTCACTCAGAGAACAACTGCAGCCCCAGGGTTGTCACTGGAGGCACAGTCACAGTCACCCAGGGTCGTATTGCCTCAGCTGGCAGCAGCCACAGTTTGTCTGGGAGGATGAGTCAAACACAAATCATCATTAAAGTGTTAGAAAGACAGTGAAATTGCATTTATTGTACACCTTGGTATTACACTTTTATTACAGCCACCTGATAATTGAGATCACACTATCAAACTCCCACATGGTTTCTATACTCTTGTGTGCCTAGTGAAGGTTGTTGCATGCTTATTTAAATTAATAATGCCACCCTATTTAAATTAATAATGCCACCCTACATAAATTTATAATGCCAACCTATATGCACCTTATTTCTCACAATACATTTATTAGATTTAGTTATTTTTGCTGGCAAAATGTATGTTTTTAAAAGAATGATAATTTCTCTGTCGCACTAATCACTCACCGAGCATCACCTGGCTCACTCATTGCGTTTTCATTGTGTGTCTTTTGTGTGTTAGAAGTCAGTGGCTCCTGGCCTCTGGTGTCTTCTGTGGGAAGTAAATGACCCCACATTTTGGGTAACCTGTGGTGAACGCACAGAGTGGTGTACTCTGTCTCTAAGTCTATCCCACTGGATCTTAGTTCTTGTCACCAGAGTGAGTGATGAACTATTTGGATGTGTGAGACAGTTGCTGACTCAGTCTTCTTCTTCCCAGTGATCCCTTGCTCAGAGGGGATGTGTCACAGTGGCTGACTCCCTCTTCTTCCCAGTGATCCCTTGCTCAGTGGTGCTGTGTCACAGTGGCTGACTCCCTCTTCTTCCCAGTGATCCCTTGCTCAGCGGGGCTGTGTCACAGTGGCTGACTCCCTCTTCTTCCCAGTGATCCCTTGCTCAGCGGGGCTGTGTCACAGTGGCTGACTCCCTCTTCTTCCCAGTGATCCCTTGCTCAGTGGGGCTGTGTCACAGTGGCTGACTCCCTCTTCTTCCCAGTGATCCCTTGCTCAGTGGGGCTGTGTCACAGTGGCTGACTCCCTCTTCTTCCCAGTGATCCCTTGCTCAGTGGGGCTGTGTCACAGTGGCTGACTCCCTCTTCTTCCCAGTGATCCCTTGCTCAGTGGGGCTGTGTCACAGTGGCTGACTCCCTTTTCTTCCCAGTGATCCCTTGCTCAGTGGGGCTGTGTCACAGTGGCTGACTCCCTCTTCTTCCCAGTAATCCCTTGCTCAGTGGGGCTGTTTCACAGTCCCTGCCTCCTGCTTCCATTGTCAGTTCCTTCCATCCTCCCTCTCTTCTTCAAAGGTCACCCATTCATATTTGTTCAGGCCAACCATCCTCAAATCTCTTCAGACTGTCTTCCCATCTGAGCCTTAGTCTTCCCCTTCCTCATCTCCCACCGTCCTCTACTTGCCACGCTCTCTGTGGTAGTCTTCCGTCACCCATTCTTTCTCCCTGCCCTGTCCATCTCATTCTACTTCCAACTAGTTGTCTCTTAAGGTGTTTTTCATTCCAGTCTCCTCTCACAATTTCACTACCACTGGTGCTACAATCGATCGAACATTTTGCTGTATTTAGTTGGACGGCCACAAATGAGAGATGTGTATGGGGGGCCATGATCGCCAGCGAGCACTGTGCATCTGTTTAGAGCGTATGGTAATAGTCGTGACTACCACAGAAATTTATTAATAGCTACTTTATGGTAATTGTCACAATTCGTGTTGCTCTGTGCATATGTTAAGAACTGCGGTAAATGTTGTGGATTTAGCTGTAATCCACTGCATATTTATGGTAATTCCCGTTTACAAATCACTGATGTTGCTAAAGTACTTGTGGATGTGTGTTGATACAATTGACATCCAACAGTTTTAATGGATTTTAGCATGACTATTCGTTGATTAAAAGCAACAATTTGAATACCATGCGACTTGCCACATTGGCACAATTGGTATTAGTTGTGGAGCTTTTACTTGGAGCTTTACAATGATGCATCACTTGTTGAAATATCTCAATACCAGTAGGTGTTTATTGCTATAATTGATGCTAACTTTATGATTCTGTTTGAGAAGCGAGGCCATTTTGATTTATAAACTGTCTACTATCTTTTTAATATTGGCTTGGGATTGATTTGTTAGGGAAAATAAGTTTGACATAAAAATGTGAGATTATAATCAAAATCAATCAAAAATACATTTTACGTCACATATTCCTGTCTGTAAATGTATAATTCAATGAATGCAATAATGTATTTTCATGCCATCACAGTAAAAGTATTTTCATACCATAAATAAAATTATGTACATTCACTGCATTCATCAATACACGTATTTAATTCAAGCCAGCTACAAAATAATAATGTGCATATAATATGTGAATAATTAAGTTCACAGTAGGTAAAAAGTAAAATATTCTACTAAAAAGTGGTAGCATGATTATAGAGTCCGTGAACTGAAGACAGATCATGTAATGAGTGACATACCACTAGTTTACAGAGTACACGCTGAGACCTCAATCAGGTGGTCCTTGTTTGAAGCCTGCTGGTTTTTTTAAAAAGTATGATGCTTATGTAGACTACAATCATGTTGCTTCAGTTCATTCAGCTGAATAATGAGTGAGTACTGTACTGTGCACTTTCATGTAATCATTGCATCATGACTGAATACTTCCTATGGTGGTGTTTTAATGAATAGGTCTGTCATGGCCACTGATGGGATGCAGTGAAAAGTGTTTAAGTATTCCTAAGTACTGGGTACCACACGTGGTATATTTAAGAACAAGTTTACCTTTACTTTTGATTGATTGTTGTTGTAGGGGGGCCTTCAGCGTGGTACGGAGATGCGTCCACCGGGAGACGGGGGCGCAGTTTGCGGTGAAGATTGTGGATGTAGCCAAGTTCACATGTAGTCCAGGACTCAGTACTGATGGTAAGTTCCTGCCCTGCCCTGCCCTGCCCTGCCCTGCCCTGCCCTGCCCTGCCCTGCCCTGCCCTGCCCTGCCCTGCCCTGCCCTGCCCTGCCCTGCCCTGCCCTGCCCTGCCCTGCCCTGCCCTGCCCTGCCCTGCCCTACCTACAGTACCATACCTGGTCCACCCCTTACCCCACCCCACCTCACCCCACCTTACTTTATCTCCTCTTAATTCACACGGCCTTTCTAACGATTACAAATGCAAAAGAAAACAAGGTTCTTGTTGTATCTTCACACTCATTGATTAGATGTCATAATGAACTAGTTACAAGACACAGTCACCGTGAGTGGACTCAAGTTATGACAGATATGACACGTTCATTTGCAACAAGGTACTAATACGTGTCATGCATTTATTGACACAGGAAGTTGGTTATTAAAATCGAACATACTAACATATTATGACTGATTATCAGTCACTTTAGAGAGTCAGTCATTACTCCTCTTGAAAGATAAAATATTGTTCTATATGCACATACTTCAGTTGTGATAAAAGGCATATCCATCAAAGGAAATGCAGAACAAAACATGGGTTCAATTATGTTGCATTGCATTGCATTGCATTGCATTGCATTGCATTGCATTGCATTGCATTGCATTGCATTGCATTGCATTGCATTGCATTGCATTGCATTGCATTGCATTGCATTGCATTGCATTTATACAAATTCCAACAGGTCCAGAGGACCCAGTAACATGATTGATAACTAAAACAATACATATCAGTAATAAAACATGCCTAAATTAAACAAAAACTTATTTAAAATTACATTAAAATTACCAGTTTTACCTTTCATCAATACTGTAATTGTATTTCTATACCCCTAACGGAAATCTGTTTAACAGGACTTTTAAAAGCAGCGAATTATCTGTTAGTATTACTGACTATTTTATCTCCAAAGGCGTAGGTTTATTGAAGTAAAGCTGTCTTTATGTCATGATACAGCCAAGTGTTTAAATTGAAAACAAGATCCTGTACCTTAAAAATGTTATAAGATTAAAGATCCTAAAATAAAATAATAAATTATGGATATTATTTTAACATAAATGATGTCAAGACAGTTGGCGGTGTCATATCATTGATGAAAACTTTTTAGGTCTTAGGTTGTAGACTCCACACAGCCCCTTCTTGGGCAAACACAGGAGTTGCACAGGGATAAAGGTTGTATGAAAGTGAATTTGAAAAAAAAGGTTATAAAAATGTCATCTACTATTGAACAAAAGTGGGGAGTGGTGGTCGTGTGGTAGACCGTAGAGCTGTCAATCGAGGGGACAGTGGTTCAATTCCACCTGCCGCCATTTCAAAACTTATGCAATTTCGTTCACCACACATTAGCCTGTGTCTTTTGGAAGAGAAACTAAAAGCTGGTGGTCCCTTCTATCTGGTGTAAAAGGAAGTAAAAGATCCCACACAGGGGAGGGGGTTAATGTGTAATCTGTAGTGGACTCACTCATTTTAGGACAACAACAAAACAATGACAATAATGGTGAGCAAGTTGACCGAGGTCATTTGATGGACGAAGAAAACATTTTGAGATGACCCCCGAGTGTTGTGTGTTGTAGACTTGAAGCGTGAGGCCAGCATCTGCCACAGACTGAAGTATCCTCATGTCGTGGAGCTACTGGAGACATACAGCTCCGAGGGCATGCTCTACATGGTCTTTGAGTTGTGAGTACACCACCAGATGACTAGTTGAACTTCGCTTTACAGTCAGTCACCTGAAATCCAACCACCTCGGAGTTAAGGCCACCCTATGACAGTTCCATATTATTTCTGCAACAATACATTATAGGAAATTAATCTTGCTATTATGGTCACCTTGATAATAGGATCACTTTTTATCCCTGTGCTAAATAAGATCGCAACAATATTGTTCCACTGTACTTAGTAAAAACATTTCCTGTACACAAGACAAAAATATTTCAATTCAAAACTCTAATGTAAATAAAATCACTCAGTTCAAAAAGTCTCAATCAAAAACCATCTGAACTCAAAACTTTCCTATCGAAAAAAATAAATGAGTGGGTTGGCAAAGTTAGTACACCAAAAATGTTTGAGATTGATGACCCCAAAATAAAACAATTTCTGCAGTGTTGGTTTGTTTGTCTTGTTGAAACTGAGAGGAAGAGAGTGGAGGTTGTCTGGGGGAAAGAGACAGGGTGGGGTGGAGGTAGGGCATGAAAGAGGATGGTTTGAGAGAGAGATGGGAAAAGGAAACAGAGAAGCAGATAAGAGAGAGGGAGAGGACAACGAGAGGAAGAAAGGGAGAGAGCGATAAGGGAAGAGTTGGGAGTGGAGAAAGATGTTAGGGAGAGAAGAGAGAGAAGGGTGACAGGTACAGGGAAAGGATAAGATGGTATGGAACAAGAGATGAGGGAAGGAGTGCGAGGAAGTGATTATAGAGTGAGGGAGGAGAGAAGGGAGGGAGGTAGGGGGAAGAGTTGACAGAGAGAGAGAGAGAGAGGAGGGAGTGAGGACGAGAATGTGATGGAGAGAGACAGAGGGGAGGAGAGGAGGTAGGAAGGAACTTCAAGGATGCAAAGTTGTGGGATGTCTCTGTGTCATTACACCTCCATCCAACCAATTACTTGTGGTCAGCGTTGTTCAGCCACTGTCCAAGTGTATCTTATTGAACTTGTAAATAAACCACAAGCCTCTGGCACTAACTCATTAGCTGTGTCTGTGGCAAGGTTTTGTTTACAAAGACTGACCCAGTCACCTGCTGTGGCCACTGCACAAACCTAGAGCAGTGTCAACTACTAAATATGTTTTCTCTCCATGCAACACCAGGGGTAACTTTACTGGTTTAAATATGTAAAAGTATATCAGTGATTATGTGACAGGGTAGAGCAGTTGTGACAGTGCTATGTGACAGGGTAGAGCAATTGTGACATTGCTATGTGACAGGATAGAGCAGTTGTGACAGTGCTATGTCAACTCTGTCATGTTTCAGTATGGAGGGTGCTGACCTGTGCTTTGAGATTGTCAAGCGGGCGATGGCAGGATTTGTCTACAGTGAGGCCGTGTCAAGGTAAGACATGACTACTTCCTGTCCGCATTCTTACCAAATATTTTAATAATAATATATATATATATCCTAAGGACTGTGGGCTACAGGGAGCAACAAAACAAGAATCATTAGCAATAATCATGAATTTCCATGGGCATTGGAAAACAAGTCTTCAGTTGTTTGTGAAAGATCCTTTCAACAGATTTTTGCTGCAGCTACTGAGAAAATGTGCTTGCCAGTACTGTATAGAATTTTGTTTTAGGAACAATAAATATGTTGTAAAAGAGAATAATATTATGTGAGTTCATTGGAAATATTTGACATCTGTCTAATCAGTCATCTTGGAAACAATTACACAGAAATAGTGATGTAAGAATACATCAAATTATAAATACATCATGATCTAGTTGCTATGACAACGCAATGGTAAAATGATCTGTTGTTCATTGTTGTCAGCAGTATATGAAACTGTCAATAGTAATAATAGTTGATAAAACAAATAAGCAAGATTGCTTTTAAAAGCCATAGTACAAAGTATTCACCCTTCAGATCTAATGGTATTACCATAATGTATTATTCTTTTTTTTAATTCCCATTTTATTCATTCAATGTATTTTTAATGGCACATACACTCTACAGCAGGAAAGGTAATCAAAATACAAACTATTCATGTTAATGTAGCATGTCATTCAAGATGAGAGAATTGTATTTTTTTCTACAAATGCTAGCTACCGATAGTTACGTATGATGACACAATAAAAATAAACAATTACTGAGTTTTGTCGTAAAACATCTGTCATTGTTGACATTTTGGGTTTGATGCTTGAAAACAAGTCTGCCAAATCAGTTATGGCAGCGAACAATGCAGACCAGGTCCCTAGGGTTAGCATCATGTTGTTATCTGTTTAAAGACAGATATTCTAGTCTTATTCTGTCGATAAGAGAGATCTATCTTGGCAGTTGTTATATTGAGACGGCTATTTGTACATTGATTGTACTCAAGAATTTTGCTTTTCTGTGCCAGATAGAATGAGCGAAATAAATGTGTTGTTGCTGTTGCACGCATACATGTTCAAGCACGCATGCACACCACAAACCAACATGCACGCGCGCGCACACACACACACACACCACGCACACACACACACCACGCGCGACACACACACACAAACACACACACACACACACCACACACACACACTATAGTGTGACTAAAAATTACTATATTTTAATTTATTCATGTTAATGCCAGGTGCCAGGGTTGTGACTATCTCCTGTGATGTAGTGAAACTATCACAGGTAAAAAAAACATATATTTACTGGAGCTAGCTTGCCAAACAATTTGCACATTTTGGCATTCTTTGAAATAACTCATTAAAAAATGAAGACATCCGTACATTTCCCATCTGTTGCCTTGATGCAGTATGAACTAGTTGTGAGCTGCAGGGCAAGGTGTCTACTGTACTATTCAAACTGCATTTCCGCCTAACACTTCTTGGGTATAGAAGACATTTAAATGTATGGACTTCTCCAAACTTTCCACATGGCGTTGCTGGCATGTTTGAAGAAGATTTGATTGATCACGTATGATAGATCACAGTGTTTTAGATCCTGAGGGTCATTCGGTGCTGTTGAACACTGAGCGTCATGTTAAAAATGCCATGTAACCATTTTGAAATAACTTATTAATTTATTCAAACATTAGCACCATGATACAACATACTAATGTAGATATATATATATATATATATATATATATATATATATATATATATATGTATATATAAATAATTATATTATATTATATTATAATTATACAAAATAACATTTGTTATATATATATATATATATATATATATATATATATATATATATATATATAAATATATATATATATATGTTCATATATATATCGATGAATTTTGTAATATGTGGAATTAGGTTGGGATCATTGAATTGTAATGGCGTGATTTGACCACCAAGGTCTTTCCGTACAAAACCTGCTGTGTGTCATTATTACCAAGTGCAGGATCACATTTATTGCAATGGACAATCATGTGCCAGACTTGTCAGTGTTTGTCAGATGTGTGGCGCCATCTGCCAGATTAATGAGTCATCATGGATGAAATGAGATAGAGCTGTCACAAGGCAGGCCGTGGCTGCTAAGCAACCATGTTGTATCACTTTTACTACTGGGTATCTAATCTGTCTATCAGCTTTTTACAGTACATTCATTCAAATAACCATTATATATTGATAAGCAAGACCTTGCAACTTCCATTTGAGTTGGAATGCTCTGAATAGAATAATTTGCCACCAAAATGATGTGTTAATACTATTACACGTAGTTGTAACTCAGTTTATTTAGCCCACATTGATTTGCATTTGTTTATAGATAGATTAATAACGGCAAATAGCACATTTAGTTTAAAAAAGAACAAACACTTATAACTATTCAAATCACAAATTAATATTGATGTTTAGATCAAATAACATAAGTGTGAAAAATACTTTTAGTAGTCAGTTTTTATTTCGCCTTTTGAATCTGAATTCCAACTCTGTACATAACAAAATAAGATATATTGTATTGGATGTTATTTGGTTTTAATAGTATTAAATGAGGTGAATTAAAAACAATTTGAAAGAAGGGATCATTAATTACTACAGTGTATGTGGATTTATGATATCAATACTAATTATGTATTAACTTATTTTTCACCCAAAATTGTTGATCCTCTAGCTAGATCATGTGGAATAAATATTTAGAGTATTACAAATGCCACAACAAATCTTTGATTGCTATAGGATGCCACAGAATTATCTGTGTTACTGCGTGGTACCACTGTAGCATTACAGAGAGAAGTGTTGAGTTACTGTGAAGTGTTATACTACTGTGAAGTATTGTTTATTGTGAACTCTTGCATTACTGTAAAGTGCTGTGTTACAGTGGAAGTGTTGTGTTATCATTGATGTGTTGTGTTACCGTGAAGTGTTGCATTACTATTAAGTGTTGTCTTACTGTCAAGTGTTGTGTTACTGTGAAATGCTGTTACGGTGAAGTGTTGCTTTCTTGCTTTCAGCCACTACATGCGTCAGATCCTTGAGGCGTTGCGTTACTGTCACAGTAACAACATCGTGCACCGAGACATCAAACCTCACTGTGTGTTACTTGCGAGTAAGGAGAACTCGGCACCCGTCAAACTTGGTGGATTCGGTGTCGCGATCCGACTCACAGAAACAGACGGAAAGATCTCTGGAGGTGAGTGGCTGCTGGGAACAAGACTTTACTCTCTTTTTCTGATTTAGGCTTGGACATCTCCAATGTGTTGCATAGTGTACACTTGATGAAATTAGATTAATAGGTGCATTACATTTTTACATTAATTCATCTTGTCACTGCAGTTCCCAGTGTTAATGTCCACTACAATGTGTGACACTATCTATGTTCAAATATACAAACTTGATTTCAAAGCAAAGAAGCATGATTACATGAAACTACTGGAGTGATAATTAAAGTAAAGTAATAACTGTATTTTCAGTTGACTTAACTCTGAAAAGGAGGCATTCAGTTTCACAAGGTTGTTGTAGCATCTAAGAAAGCTCATACTGTACTTCAATATTTCATCAATTGTGAAAGTAAGAGATATTTGTCCGAAAACTGTCATGTTGGAATGAAGCTTGTGAGACATTTATATTGTTTGAATATCAGAAATGCGTTAATTTAGCACTTAACATAAAATTGCAATGTATTTGAATTGTATTTGAATCAAAAATTGCAATGTATTTTAATTTGAAAATTTTATTTGTATTTGTAGTTGAATTGAAATGTGGAAAAGCTTGCGTGTACTCACGTGTACACGCGTGTAGTCGCATGTACTCACATGGACTCACATGTACTCTGTGTACTCACATATAGTCACGTGTACTCATGTGTACTTGCGTGTACTCACATGTGCTCATGTGTGCTCATGTGCAATGTTAGGTCAAAATATGTATTTGTATTTAAATTTGTATTTGAATACAGACTTTTTTGTATTTTATTTGAATTGGAAATTACAAAAGGGCATGTATTTGTATTTTATAATTGGTCTGTATTTTTAAATTATGTGCAAATACAACTAAATACACATAAGAAATTACCAAAATAAGGCAAAGCATTGCTTCACATAGTCTCACTGGCTCAAAAGTCAAGACAGAATGTTTTTCATATCTGTGGTAGGGTAAAAAAATTGGTCACCTGGTGTGTGTACGTCCTGGGCCCTGTGAGTTTCATTAACCCATGTAATTTTATAAGCAATTGTGCGGTCTAATGTTTGCAGCTAACAGTGACTATTCAGTGTAGCCAGTTTCATGAGACCAATTTAGCATTCACGTTAACACATAAATATAGAATTGACATAATTAGGTCGCGATGGGGAATTCCTGTATTTGTGGTGTTGTCATTAACTTAGGTGCCGCTTTTGCCGTTTGTATAGCAAATGACATGCTATGATGAATGTATAGGATATCCAGTGTAAACATTAAAATAATAAGTTGTCAGTGGGCGTATCGGGAGCATCAACGAACTTAGGGAGAATCACGTAAATATTTCAACTGGCATAAAGTTACCTCTTCTAAATACATGGTGCAGCCTAAGTGCAACTATGGAGCAGACTCGTGAAATGCAACTAGCGTAATTTTACGATGTTTTAGGCTTTCGATGAGTTATCGCCCGGTACGTCATGCATAAGATGTCGTTATAAAAATATTTTATTCAAGTAAATCTCATATAAACGCACAAAAAAGGCAACAAATTATAAAGGAGATAGAATCTTTCTTCTGATTGGTTTAAGCTGTGCACCTTCACTAATACATTTCGAGACAAAATTCCACCTACTATGATATACTTGAACAATAATTGAAACATGGGTCATGTATCTCAATCGTAATGTAATTCAAGAAAAAGGAAAAAGGTTTAAAATATAGGCATTTTTGCTAGCTAGTTACAGTGAAACAATAACATTTATTGGGTAATCCAGTTAAGTGGCCATTGTTAGCTTTCTATTGCTAGTGATACCTGAAGATAAATGCCAAATCGCTGCAAGCCAGAATCCCATGGCTAGCATCATCTTGTAATCTAGCTAAAGACAGATAATCTAGCTAAAGATAGCTAGTAGCAAAAGACAGTTATCAAGCTGAAAACAGTTATGTAGCTAAAGTCTTAAGTTGTCACGTCACACTAGAATAGAGAAACCTGTCTCGGCAGTACCCCGGGTAGTTACACCAAAACAGTCGTTTATATGCCCCTAGAGCAAATACCAGTATTGGGACTAGAATGTATGTAGTTGCACCTACTCTTTGGAATATGCTTCCTTCTAGTTTTAAATCAGTTGAAAGTTTGCAGTTATTTAAAAATGTACCTTTTATGACCTTGCCTATTGACCATAGCTCCCTGGCACGTGAGTTCACCTGTTGACCACTGGAATGATCACTGACTCTGAGATGGATCAAGTCTTTTGTCTTGGTGCGCCTCTGAGTTTGCTTTTCAAGGATTTAGGCACAATACAAGTTACTGTAGTATTATTATATCTATGTTATATTATTTTAGATATTGATAGTGACTTGAAATGAATGCTCAGTTGTTCTGTAACTGTGTCTTGCTTTGTTGTGCAGGGCGCGTTGGAACGCCCCATTTTATGGCTCCGGAGGTGGTGAGACGAGAACAGTATGGCAAGCCAGTGGACATGTGGAGTACGGGGGTGATGTTGTACGTTCTACTGAGTGGGGCAACACCCTTCCTGGGCACCAAGGATCGTCTCTTTGAAGCTATCGCCCGTGGCACATACAGTGTAAGTAATTCATTCATCCATTTCCCTCAATTTCCTGTCACCCTAGGATAGATCACAATCGTTTCTGTGACAGTCTTATACTTGCTCACCAGGAGACTGTTTCACTTAAATAAAGAGCTCTTATGGGAAATTCGTCCTTAAACAAAGTCTGTTGTTAAGTTAAATGAGTGTTTTTAAAACACAAATATCCATTGCCGTATTACTGAGGATATTATTTCTATGACACACCAGTGACAATGTCTCGTTGGCACATCATGGTGTTGACAGTTTTCACATATTCAAGGTCACTGTTAAGGATCAAAATTGATATTAAAGAGCAAAGTCAGGCTTAAGAGCTCTTAACAACATTAGTGAAATGATCCCCTGGTCACCTTACTAGTCAGGTCATCTTGACCAAGTCACAACCTTGGAGAGAGATCCCACTGACACTGCATACAGAACTAATGTGTATCAGTAGTATTTTGTTAGTTCTGCAATGATCACTAGGTGGCAGCACTTCAGCTCGGTAACCTGATATGCCAGGAAGGTAGCTAATTTGCTGTCACCCTGAGGTTAGATAGGCCACAGACAGGTGTGTATTATGTGAGCAATAATTCATCATTCAAATGATGTAGTCATTTAAATATTGGAATAGTTAACATGGTACAAGATCAGTTACATATGGCAAACAAAGCATACATTTATAAATGTTAAATTTCTAGGCTTTACTTATGTAATCAGATATAATAGTATTTACACTATACATGTTCTAATGAATGTGCATGCTTGTGAGCACACACATTCATTCATGCAGATATTTGTGAGCACGCACACCATGCACGCATACAAACACACACACACACCATGCGCACGTGCGCGCACACACACACCACACACATACAACATGTGTGTGTGTGTGCTCATACTGCACTCATGCATGCTCACGCAAACAACGCACGCTCACGTGCTCACACACACATGCATGCGTACTCACGCACCTCACACACACATGCTCACGTGGGCACACACACACTGATGCACACACGCACGCACGCACGCACGCACGCACGCACGCACGCACACACACACACACACACACACACACACACACACACATGGTGACTCCCATCAAACTACAAAAAAAAACTTCACAGAATTCATATTTAACGTATTTCTAGGTCAAGTATATTATCCAGACTGTGCATAAGTGAAGCGTCCTGGATCATATTGTCTCTGATGATTGTGACTAATGATCTCACACAGAAGTCACCAGACATCAAGTGGCTGTGGCACCTGCTGATAAAACCTCAATAATGTACCTTTGAAGCAAGACTAAAGGAAACTCAAGAAGACCACAGAAGCTATAATATGATGAAAATCAAACATACCGGTGAGGGTAGACACTGGACTCCAACTGTTAACAGCAAAATTGTATGCTCTTTGGAGACACAACAAACCTGGGGTTTGATACGTCTAGGACAGTGAGGGGCTAAGTTTGCCTGTGAATGCGAGTGAGGTAAGTGGTGATGTGACTAATGTAAGACTTTCTGGTGACAGATGAAAGGCAAGGCATGGGAATACATATCAGGGGAGGCGAAGGATCTAGTTCATAGGATGCTGGAACCAGATGCTGACCGGAGGATCACGATTGACGAAGCCCTGCAGCATCCATGGATCAGGGTACGTGGAAATGTTCTTCTTCTTCTCTTTCCGGCTGTGGTCTCCCGGTGTCACGGATGAGACTCATCCTCAGTCTTGTTTCTCCTGTCATTTATCCCAAACTGTGGTCTCCACATGTAGTCATCAATCCTTTCCAAATCTTGCTAAGTAGCTATTCTTACACACTTCCCATCCTGCCATGGTATTCCCATCCCATCATGGTCTTCCCATCCCATCATGATCTTCCCATCCCATCATGGTCTCCCCATCCTTTCATGGTCTCTCCATCCCATCATGGTCTTCCCATCCCATCATGACCATCCCATCCCATCATGGTCTCCCCATCCCATCATGGTCTTCCCATCCCATCATGGTCTTCTCATTCCATCATGGTCTCCCCATCCTTTCATGGTCTCTCCATCCCATCATGGTCTTCCCATCTCATCATGGTCTCCCCATCCCATCATGGTCTTCTCATTCCATCATGTTCTCCCCATCCCATCATGATCTTCCCATCTCATCATGATCTCCCCATCCCATCATGGTCTTCCCATCTCATCATGGTCTCCCCATCCCATCATGGTCTTCCCATCCCATCATGGTCTTCTCATTCCATCATGTTCTCCCCATCCCATCATGATCTTCCCATCTCATCATGGTCTTCCCATCCCTTTATTATCTTCCCATCCCATCATGGTCTCCCCATCCCTTCATGCTCTCTCCATCCCTTTATGATCTTCCCATCCCATCATGATCTTCCCATGCCATCATGGTCTTCCCATCCCTTAATGATCTTCCCATCCCTTCATGGTCTCTCCATCCCTTTATGATCTTCCCATCCCACCATGGTCTTCCCATCCCACCATGGCCTTCTTCTTCACTGTCTGCCTTCATTCAGAGTGCCTCTGTTGTTCTCCTTGGCCACCTGCCAGTATCAGTCATGCCATGAATCAGCAAAGACTATATACACTTTCTTTGTGATGTTTGTATTACTTTACTACTGGTCTTTGTCAAAATGAACGTAATTTTAGAGAGGGTTACATGGTTGCATTATGGAACATCATGTGACACAATGCTTTGTCAACTTACCTGTGGCTCCCCGTGGTGACTGGTTGATGTAACATTGACAGGAGAAGAACAGAATGCCGAAGGTTCACCTCCACGAAACAGTGGAGGAGATGAGGAAGTTTAACTCTCGGCGTAAACTCAAGGTAAGACTTTGTTTACTTTCACTTTGCTGTCGTCGTTGCTGTAGACTTCAGCATATGCTTTAGAAAATTAATATAGAATTATAGAGTACTGATTCAGTAGTGTTAGTTTAGAATGCTGAATCTTGGATATAATCATAATAATTATACAGCATGCTCGTGTCATAAATCTGTCAATTCTAGCCATTTGGAGGCACGTTTCAACAGTATTAATTTTTTAAACATTAAAAATAGAAATAAATCTTTATATAGCTTATAAAATTTTATTTTATGTATTTATTTGATACAATTTAATTGATTCTAATAGTTTATATTTACCTATGTATCTATGTATATATATATATACACATGTATATAAATGTAAAATATATATATATATATAAATGTATTATATATATATATATATATTATATATATTATATATATATATATATATATAATGTATATATTTTATGCATTTTGATTATTATACTGGTTTTTAAAGTCTATATACTTTATCTTTTTTGATATTTTATACATTTTGTGCTTTCAATTATTTGACTTACTTTATATTTCAAAACCAAAAGATATTACCCCGTACTTCTAATACTACTTTATCCACAACCATCTGAACACCAGATGGCGTAGTAATCAGCATATACCCAGGGGTAAACAAATATGTGGAATATATTTTGATTTGTGTTGTTTTTATCCATTTTGCCTGGCGTCCATTGCACATAAGCATGGGGTCCACATTGGTACAACTGGCAGTTATGTCTGCTCCATCGTAGTCACCACTGAAATGAAAGCAGTGTTAACAATAAAACAGATGAACGCACATCTTTATGTGTGATGATGCACATTTCGTGTTGCTTATTAAATCAAGGGCTGTGGGGATATTGCCCATTCAGCCAGCGCTTTTGTTTCCGTGAAATTGTCTCTTGTCACTCTTGCATTGCACATTTGCAAATGTCAGGCCTTGTTAAAGCCAGGACGTACCTTTTGCCATTTCTACTAGTTACATTGTCAGCAATATACAGGGCTTGTTTGCTACTGCATGCTAAAGCATTGGTGAGAAAAGTATTAAATATTTATGAATCAACGTATTTATTGTGATGAATGTGATTTATAACAAAATATAAATTAACAAATGATGTATTTGTGTGCATTTCACTTGAGATGTAATCAGAGTCATTGCCATTTTGTTCAGCGTCAGATTTTTATGATCAGGTCGTATTATTTCTGCGTCTAGTTCAACCACAAAGACAAACCCCAGAGGTATCATATTTCCATAATGTTCACAGTTACAAGGAAACCCTTGGAGATAGTCCCATTGCGCTATGGACTATCGGTACTGTTTTTCATAATCCAGATATGTGTAGCGGGGCGTCTATGATTCCCTACCTGCCTCACAGAGAAGCCATTCCTATCCAGACAGCGTGGTATTGACAAGTTAACATGTGATTTATTCACGGATAGCTTCTTCGGTTTATAGTTAATCAATGGATTTATCAGATGGTTCTGTTGGCACGGATGTAATCGCGTGTGCGGGAAATCTGCGTGCACAGCACCTGAGGGGCAGATATGGAGACCAGGTTCTGTTCTGTGGCAATGTTGTAGGTTTGGTCTGGTGGAAGGTAGGAAAGGTTGTGTATATTTAGTTGTTTTCTGGGCTCAGAATTGTTGCAAATAGATCATTACTTGATCCAGCTGATGGCAGCCAAAGAGGGCTGATCTTGTTAAATGTTGACAAGTCTTGTTGCATGTGAGTCGTGATGTGACAGACCTTGTTGAGTCTGTCAGATCTTGTTGAGTCTTTCAGCTCTTATTGAGTCTGTCAGATGTTGTTGAGTCTGTCAGTAGTCTGTCAGATGTTGTTGAGTCTGACAGATCTTGTTGAGTCTGTCAGATCTTGTTGAGTCTGACAGATCTTGTTGAGTCTGTCAGACCTTGTTGAGTCTGTCAGATCTTGTTGAGTCTGTCAGATCTTGTTGAGTCTGTCAGATAGTGTTGAGTCTGTCAGATCTTGTTGAGTCTGTCAGATAGTGTTGAGTCTGTCAGATCTTGTTGAGTCTGTCAGATAGTGTTGAGTCTGTCAGATAGTGTTGAGTCTGTCAGATAGTGTTGAGTCTGTCAGATAGTGTTGAGTCTGACAGATCCTGTTGAGTCTGAAAGATTGTATTGTTACGACTGCAGATCTTGTAGGGTGTGAGAGATCTTGTTGAGTCTCAAAAGATATGGTTGAATCTGACATATGTTGTTGAATCTGATATATCTTGTTGAGTCTCAAAAGATATGGTTGAGTCTGACAGATGTTGTTGAGTCTGGTATATCTTGTTGAGTCTTAAAAGATATGGTTGAGTCTGACAGATGCTGATGAGTCTGATGTATTTTGTTGAGTCTGTCAGATCTTGTTGAGTCTGACAGATGTTGAGTGCGTCTGGCCATCAGTGTTCATCAGGTGGGGATATGTCACCAGTTGTCAAGTGTCTTGTAGATATGGTGCCATCTTCTTGTACATTGACAACAGATGTTCACCTGAGTGACACAGCTCTATGACTACATCTTTCACCTCCAGGGGGCTATCCTGGCCGCAGTCTCCAGCAGCCGGTGGAACAGTTTCTATGGTGACGTCCGACCCGGCAGTTACCGCGGGTCATCTGGGGTCATGGACGTCACAGATGAGGTTGTGGCCGCGTCCGGTGAGTGATGGTCACATAACGTTAGAAAGAAGATCATGAAGTTTTCTTACGACATATTTAGTTAATAAATCACCTGGTTAAATTTTAATTTCTATTTTGTTAGTCTGTGTATAATGGTGTCGTTATTATACTGGAATCCAAACAAATTCTAATTAGCCTTAGATGTTTTTCTGAATATTTATGGTGAAAGCTCAAAAATGTCATCTACGACCTAGTGTTTCTCAAGGGGTGATTTTATGTTGGTTTTTGATCTGTAAGCCTAACAATGTGTTTACATTACAGATATACATTGGTGTATAATAATTTGCTAATGTTTTTGATAAATTATACTTATAAAAGTCAGTTTTTTGTAGATATTTATGGTATCAATTTTTTTTTATTTGATTTGATTATACTGTTACTGCACAATGTCTGGTTAATTAAGCTTTCCCCTATACAATGTTGCTTTAAAATAATTTATAATTATAATTTTGTCATCAGGTAAACATCTAAAAAATAGTTCATTAAAATACATTTTGAAAGTTTTGTTTTTACAGTAGATGTCATTTAGAATATAATGTATAACATAATTTCATTGTAACCTCGACCAGCAGTGGTCGTAGTAATGAGGTGTGGCCGTATCTTTGAGGTGGTTCTGTTTGTCTTCCACACTGCAGCTGTGAGTCAGATACTGGACAGTCTCGAAGATGTCCAGTGCTTGACCGACACGAGTGACCATGACGTACACTTCCTCCAGGATGTCTTTGAAGATGTCCAGCTGCACGCCTTGCTGAATGTGAGCCCACTTTCACTTTGGTATTCGTCCTAGTAGATGTCATTTAATCTTAGTTATTAATTTTAATTTCTAAAATGCCATAGCAAAAAATATTTTACCACCAGCCTATCAGGTTGACCACTGATCTGTCTGACTAACCATTGGTCAACAAAACTGACCTGCCAGGCTGAGCAGTAGTCAACCAAATTGACCAGTGGTCAGCCAAACTGACCATTGTTGTATCATGTTGACCAATAGTCAATCAAACTGTCAGTGGCACTTCAAACTGACCACTGGTCTATCAGACTGACCACTGTCATATACTGATCATTGGTCAAGCAAACCAACCAACGCCATCTCATTCTGACCACACTGACCACTGGTCTACCAGACTGACCACAGCCCTCCAGTGTTCTGACCAAAGCCTACTATTACAGAATCCATGACACAGAAGTCGGTGACAACTCCACATAATTGACGTATTGTAATTATGGACATCAATAGTGATGTTCAGAACAAATCTATTGCTTCTATTACGGATATAATTTGGCAGTGAGAATTGGGACTGATGGCTACTTGCAGATTCACAGACATTGATAAATACCTCCATGTAAAGCTTTGTATGCAATCGCTGCATACCGCTGGTAGGTTTCGCATTCGGCGTTGAAATCCGTCTCCGGAGAACAGAATGAGCAATGGTAAATCTCTGTGGTTTCGGTCATTAATCGGCCCTCTCAGCTCCCTCAGGGAGCATAGCTTGGCCAGACAATCCAGGGTCCAGCAGAGGCAAACATGTCTAATGTTGCCTTTACATCTGTGTTACATGCATGAGTAGGGTGGGGATGTGGCGTACATGCTGTGAGTAGGATGGGGGTGTGGAGTACATGCTGTGAGTAGGGTGGGGATGTGGAGTACATGCTGTGAGTATGGTGGGGATGTGGAGTACATGCTGTGAGTATGGTGGGGATGTGGAGTACATGCTGTGAGTATGGTGGGGATGTGGAGTACATGCTATGAGTATGTTGGGGATGTGGAGTACCTGCTGTGAGTAGGGTGGGGGTGTGGAGTACATGCTGTGAGTAGGGTGGGGATGTGGAGTACATGCTGTGAGTATGGTGGGGATGTTGAGTACATGCTGTGAGTATGTTGGGGATGTGGAGTACATGCTGTGAGTAGGGTGGGGATGTGGAGTACATGCTGTGAGTATGGTGGGGATGTTGAGTACATGCTGTGAGTATGTTGGGGATGTGGAGTACATGCTGTGAGTAGGGTGGGGATGTGGAGTACATGCTGTGAGAGGGTGGGGATGTGGAGTACATGCTGTGAGTATGGTGGGGATGTGGAGTACATGCTGTGAGTATGGTGGGGATGTGGAGTACATGCTGTGAGTGTGGTGGGGATGTGGCGTACATGCTGTGAGTATGATGGGGGTGTGGAGTACATGCTGTGATTAGGGTGGGGATGTGGTGTACATGCTGTGAGTAGGGTGGGGATGTGGAGTACATGTTGTGAGTATGGTGGGGATGTGGAGTACATGCTGTGAGTATGGTGGGGATGTGGTGTACATGCTGTGAGTAGGGTGGGGATGTGGCGTACATGCTGTGAGTAGGATGGGGGTGTGGAGTACATGCTGTGAGTAGGGTGGGGATATGGAGTACATGCTGTGAGTATGGTGGGGATGTGGAGTACATGCTGTGAGTATGGTGGGGATGTGGAGTACATGCTGTGAGTATGGTGGGGATGTGGTGTACATGCTGTGAGTAGGGTGGGGATGTGGAGTACATGCTGTGAGTATGGTGGGGATGTGGAGTACATGCTGTGAGTATGATGGGGATGTGGAGTACATGCTGTGGGTAGGGTGGGGATGTGGAGTACATGCTGTGAGTAGGGTGGGGATGTGGAGTACATGCTGTGGGTATGGTGGGGATGTGGAGTACATGCTGTGAATAGGGTGGGGATGTGGAGTACATGCTGTGGGTAGGGTGGGGATGTGGAGTACATGCTGTGATTAGGGTGGGGGTGTGGAGTACATGCTGTGAGTATGGTGGGGATGTGGAGTAGATGCTGTGAGTAGGGTGGGAATGTGGTGTACATGCTGTGAGTAGGGTGGGGATGTGGAGTACATGCTGTGAGTATGGTGGAGGTGTGGAGTACATGCTGTTAGTATGGTGGGGATGTGGAGTACACGCTGTGAGTAGGGTGGGGATGTGGAGTACATGCTGTGAGTATGGTGGGGATGTGGAGTACATGCTATGAGTATGTTGGGGATGTGGAGTACCTGCTGTGAGTAGGGTGGGGGTGTGGAGTACATGCTGTGAGTAGGGTGGGGATGTGGAGTACATGCTGTGAGTATGGTGGGGATGTTGAGTACATGCTGTGAGTATGTTGGGGATGTGGAGTACATGCTGTGAGTAGGGTGGGGATGTGGAGTACATGCTGTGAGTATGGTGGGGATGTTGAGTACATGCTGTGAGTATGTTGGGGATGTGGAGTACATGCTGTGAGTAGGGTGGGGATGTGGAGTACATGCTGTGAGCAGGGTGGGGATGTGGAGTACATGCTGTGAGTATGGTGGGGATGTGGAGTACATGCTGTGAGTATGGTGGGGATGTGGAGTACATGCTGTGAGTGTGGTGGGGATGTGGCGTACATGCTGTGAGTATGATGGGGGTGTGGAGTACATGCTGTGATTAGGGTGGGGATGTGGTGTACATGCTGTGAGTAGGGTGGGGATGTGGAGTACATGTTGTGAGTATGGTGGGGATGTGGAGTACATGCTGTGAGTATGGTGGGGATGTGGTGTACATGCTGTGAGTAGGGTGGGGATGTGGCGTACATGCTGTGAGTAGGATGGGGGTGTGGAGTACATGCTGTGAGTAGGGTGGGGATGTGGAGTACATGCTGTGAGTATGGTGGGGATGTGGAGTACATGCTGTGAGGGTGGGATGTGAGTACAGCGGAGGGGGATGTGGAGTACATGCTGTGAGTATGGTGGGGATGTGGTGTACATGCTGTGAGTAGGGTGGGGATGTGGAGTACATGCTGTGAGTATGGTGGGGATGTGGAGTACATGCTGTGAGTAGGGTGGGGGTGTGGATTACATGCTGTGAGTAGGGTGGGGATGTGGAGTACATGCTGTGAGTAGGGTGGGGATGTGGAGTACATGCTGTGAGTATGGTGGGGATGTGGAGTACATGCTGTGAGTAGGGTGGGGATGTGGAGTACATGCTGTGAGTAGGGTGGGGATGTGGAGTACATGCTGTGAGTATGGTGGGGATGTGGAGTACATGTTGTGAGTATGGTGGGGATGTGGAGTACATGCTGTGAGTATGTTGGGGATGTGGAGTACATGCTGTGAGTAGGGTGGGGGTGTGGAGTACATGCTGTGAGTATGGTGGGGATGTTGAGTACATGCTGTGAGTATGTTGGGGATGTGGAGTACATGCTGTGAGTAGGGTGGGGATGTGGAGTACATGCTGTGAGTATGGTGGGGATGTGGAGTACATGCTGTGAGTAGGGTGGGGATGTGGCGTACATGCTGTGAGTAGGATGGGGGTGTGGAGTACATGCTGTGAGTAGGGTGGGGATGTGGAGTACATGCTGTGAGTATGGTGGGGATGTGGAGTACATGTGTGGAGTATGGTGGGGATGTGGAGTACATGCTGTGAGTATGGTGGGGATGTGGTGTACATGCTGTGAGTAGGGTGGGGATGTGGAGTACATGCTGTGAGTAGGGTGGGGATGTGGAGTACATGCTGTGAGTATGGTGGGGATGTGGAGTACATGCTGTGAGTAGGGTGGGGATGTGGAGTACATGCTGTGAGTATGGTGGGGATGTGGAGTACATGCTGTGAGTATGGTGGGGATGTGGAGTACATGCTGTGAGTAGGGTGGGGATGTGGAGTACAAGCTGTGAGTAGGGTGGGGATGTGGAGTACATGCTGTGAGTATGGTTGGGATGTGGAGTACATACTGTGAGTAGGGTGGGGATGTGGAGTACATGCTGTGAGTAGGGTGGGGATGTGGAGTACATGCTGTGAGTAGGGTGGGGATGTGGAGTACATGCTGTGAGTATGGTGGGGATGTGGAGTACATGCTGTGAGTATGGTGGGGATGTGGTGTACATGCTGTGAGTAGGGTGGGGATGTGGAGTACATGCTGTGAGTATGGTGGGGATGTGGAGTACATGCTGGGAGTATGGTGGGGGTGTGGTGTACATGCTGTGAGTAGGGTGGGGATGTGGCGTACATGCTGTGAGTATGATGGGGGTGTGGAGTACATGCTGTGAGTAGGGTGGGGATGTGGAGTACATGCTGTGAGTATGGTGGGGATGTGGAGTACATGTTGTGAGTATGGTGGGGATGTGGAGTACATGCTGTGAGTATGGTGGGGATGTGGTGTACATGCTGTGAGTAGGGTGGGGATGTGGAGTACATGCTGTGAGTATGGTGGGGATGTGGAGTACATGCTGTGAGTATGGTGGGGATGTGGTGTACATGCTGTGAGTAGGGTGGGGATGTGGAGTACATGCTGTGAGTATGGTGGGGATGTGGAGTACATGCTGTGAGTATGGTGGGGATGTGGTGTACATGCTGTGAGAGGGTGGGGATGTGGCGTACATGCTGTGGAGTTGGGTGGGGATGTGGAGTACATGCTGTGAGTAGGGTGGGGATGTGGAGTACATGCTGTGAGTAGGGTGGGGATGTGGAGTACATGCTGTGAGTATGGTGGGGGTGTGGAGTACATGCTGTGAGTAGGGTGGGGATGTGGAGTACATGCTGTGAGTATGGTGGGGATGTGGAGTACATGTTGTGAGTATGGTGGGGATGTGGAGTACATGCTGTGAGTATGGTGGGGATGTGGTGTACATGCTGTGAGTAGGGTGGGGATGTGGAGTACATGCTGTGAGTATGGTGGGGATGTGGAGTACATGCTGTGAGTATGGTGGGGATGTGGAGTACATGCTGTGAGTATGGTGGGGATGTGGTGTACATGCTGTGAGTAGGTGGGGATGTGGAGTACATGCTGTGAGTATGGTGGGGATGTGGAGTACATGCTGTGAGTATGGTGGGGATGTGGTGTACATGCTGTGAGTAGGGTGGGGATGTGGAGTACATGCTGTGAGTATGGTGGGGATGTGGAGTACATGCTGTGAGTAGGGTGGGGATGTGGAGTACATGCTGTGAGTATGGTGGGGATGTGGAGTACATGCTGTGAGTATGGTGGGGATGTGGTGTACATGCTGTGAGTAGGGTGGGGATGTGGAGTACATGCTGTGAGTATGGTGGGGATGTGGAGTACATGCTGTGAGTATGGTGGGGATGTGGTGTACATGCTGTGAGAAGGGTGGGGATGTGGCGTACATGCATGCTGTGAGTAGGGTGGGGATGTGGAGTACATGCTGTGATTAGGGTGGGGGTGTGGAGTACATGCTGTGAGTAGGGTGGGGATGTGGAGTACATGCTGTGAATAGGGTGGGGATGTGGAGTACATGCTGTGAGTATGGTGGGGATGTGGAGTACATGCTGTGGGTATGGTGGGGATGTGGAGTACATGCTGTGAATAGGGTGGGGATGTGGAGTACATGCTGTGAGTATGGTGGAGGTGTGGAGTACATGCTGTGAGTATGGTGGGGATGTGGAGTACATGCTGTGAGTATGATGGGGATGTGGAGTACATGCTGTGGGTAGGGTGGGGATGTGGAGTACATGCTGTGAGTAGGGTGGGGATGTGGAGTACATGCTGTGGGTAGGGTGGGGATGTGGAGTACATGCTGTGAATAGGGTGGGGATGTGGAGTACATGCTGTGGGTAGGGTGGGGATGTGGAGTACATGCTGTGAATAGGGTGGGGATGTGGAGTACATGCTGTGGGTAGGGTGGGGATGTGGAGTACATGCTGTGATTAGGGTGGGGGTGTGGAGTACATGCTGTGAGTATGGTGGGGATGTGGAGTAGATGCTGTGAGTAGGGTGGGAATGTGGTGTACATGCTGTGAGTAGGGTGGGGATGTGGAGTACATGCTGTGAGTATGGTGGAGGTGTGGAGTACATGCTGTTAGTATGGTGGGGATGTGGAGTACACGCTGTGAGTAGGGTGGGGATGTGGAGTACATGCTGTGAGTATGGTGGAGGTGTGGAGTACATGCTGTGAGTAGGGTGGGGATGTGGAGTACATGCTGTGAGTATGGTGGAGGTGTGGAGTACATGCTGTGAGTAGGGTGGGGATGTGGAGTACATGCTGTGAGTATGGTGGAGGTGTGGAGTACATGCTGTGAGTAGGGTGGGGATGTGGAGTACATGCTGTGAGTATGGTGGAGGTGTGGAGTACATGCTGTGAGTAGGGTGGGGATGTGGAGTACATGCTGTGAGTATGGTGGAGGTGTGGAGTACATGCTGTGAGTAAGGTGGGGATGTGGAGTACATGCTGTGAGTAGGGTGGGGATGTGGAGTACATGCTGTGAGTAGGGTGGGGATGTGGAGTACATGCTGTGAGTAGGGTGGGGATGTGGAGTATATGCTGTGAGTAGGATGGGGATGTTGAGCACATGCTGTGAGTAGGGTGGGGATATGTCCCTGGACTGTGTAGATATTTCCATCTTTGTTGAAGAGAGTCAAGATATAGTCATCCCCACACACATACTCAGCTATGGATTAAAAACAAACCTTTTATAGGATGATATGTTTTTCTTTTGATATGGCTAATTGTATCAGTTAAGTAGCCTGTAGTAAAATATTAATATAAATGATTTATTGTTATTAATTAAATTAAGCCAAAGCTGTGAGATAAGCTAGTCCCAGAAGCATGATATATTTGTTTGGTTATGATTGAGTATCATGTTAAACTAATTAGGATGGTTTATTGTGAAGTACATTTTATGGCTGCATGATATTAAGGACACAGGCCCCTCGAGAAATGTCATGTTTTATATTTATAACTGATATATCATAAAAACAATTTGTCCTAGCATACAATAATTGTCAGTGTGAGTTGGAGAAAGCAGTTTAGAGACAGGAGAACACAGCAGAGTAACCGCTGTTAACTTGTGATGTTGATGATGATGATAAAAGATAGATATCACTGAAGAATGAACTCTCCTGAAGTGTTCACTAACATGTGTGTTGTCTGTTGCAGCTGTATGATAAGATCAGCAGTAAGTCCATCAGACCCAACGTGTCGACCACACAGGATGCCATACCACGCACACGCGAGGTACGTCCTGGTGACAGTGACAGCTGTATAGAGAGGGTGTCTGTCTCTTCCTCTGTGCACAATTATCCAGCGTATTAATTTGTTCCAGGAAGTGTGCTGTGTTGAGCTAGAAAACGTTGAACATCAAAGTATATTATGGTTAGCTTTGTGTTATAGCAAAATTATTCTTTTGAAACTGGATGTTTTGTTTACCATTTGAACATGTATGGTGAAAACTGTGAAATTACAAATATTGGTACGAGCTTAATAGAGTACATAAACACAATTTGGCAGGCGGTATATCTTCAGTGTATGTAACGTAGTCATAGTAACATAACATGAAATAACAAATAACACCCAGGAGCACATTCTCCTTGACGAGTTACTTGTGACATATCCCAGGTTATTATTATTAAATTGATTTAGCACATTGCAATCTGGTTTGTGGCTGTTCAAATATGTACTTTATGCTATTAGTTCATTAAAATGTTGTATTTATTTTGGTATTAAAAGATTGTATTTATTTCTGTTTAATTTCTTAAGCCCAGAGTTTCTGAGGGCCTCAACACTATGACCAGACTTGGGTTCACATCTGTTCATCACAATTATATAAAAGTGTATATAATCTGAACCAGAAAGGAATTATGTATACATTGATGTATACATCACTGTTGTATGACTAACTGAAACGAATTAATATCTAATTTACATATATCAAAAATCCAAGATGGCCGACAATATATATATATATGAAAATCAGTTTTGTTTTGTTGATTCCTCCATAATTATATAAGGAATTATTTACATCAATTATTATATCATTACAAAAACTAACACTCATACATCAACTGGGTTCTGTTTTATGTCACTCAGGGAGTTGGTCCTGTTTTTCTCAAATCATACAGCAAATGACACTGGCATCACAAGTGCTATATGGAATATAATATAAATTATATTGTGTAAATCAGAATAAATTTCCCAACACAGTGTCATCAAAATTATTGTTGCATGACTACAAAACATTATTTAAAAAATCAGAATATTATTTATGTCAACAAGAAACAAGATGGACGATAATATACACCAAAATCAGTTTTATTTTGTGGCTAATGCGCAATTATTTGACAGTTCAGAATCGAATGAAATATCGCTGATGTCAAACATGGCTATCAACATAGCTGCTGCTTTTTACATTTTCATCAAAATCATCGAACATGTAACTTAACAAGTGCAATTCTTGCTCATGGACATTGCTAACGTGAATAGTGACTGCTGATTTGATTTTGCTAGAAAGTACCGTTTTTCTTGATAGATATATGCAAACCTGGTGTCAAACTGTCGGTAAATCTCCTGTCTACATTCGGGTGTAATTTGACGAAGTTTCTATTATTTGTTAATGAAAATAAAATGGACACTGAAAGATGAGATCACAATAGATATAGTATTTGCAGGTATCACAAAATTACAGGACATGACCTACCCGCTAGACAAGGTTTTGGCACACATAGAATAGGTCAGCGTGTCTTAAATGGATACTTCAATCAGTGAAAGGTTCACAGTATTAACTTACGTATGTATGATATATTAGTTGTGCACCATAATTGTTTACAAACATTGTTAATAAACAATTAATTATCATATAACTATACCAAAAACATGTACTGTCGTTTTCGTGCACAGAACCACTGACATAATTCAAATCGCTTATTAACGATCTTTGTGCACAGTTAATATGCACAACCAATATATCATACATATGTAAGTAAATGCTGTGAACCTCTCACCGACTTGAGTAGCCCTTTAAGGCTGAGTCTGCAGTGGTGGTTAGTGTTGTAAGTTTGCCTAATGCCGTGTGTGCTGTAGGTACTGGAGAGCCTACAGACCTATCCAGATGATGTGGCGGACGAGTGCGAGGAACTCAGACAGATTCTCCTACAGCCTCACTTCATGGTATGTACACATGACTGCACCCTCACAAGTCACGACTCATTGCACTCTGTTGGTTGTCTCCTCAAACCACGGATGTGAGTGGAGTCAAACTATAACATTAATTTACTTTCCCAGTCAGGTCTGCTTCAACCGTGTGAAAATCACAAATTTGAAGATGAATACTTGACTGGTGGGAATCCCATTCACATCCTAAACACAAGCTGTGTATGGGTGAAATCACCTAACATATTATACCACACTCGTCATGAGTGATTTGATTGGCTCAGGTTAAAACAGGAGTTTTTGAAAGGGATGTGTCAGTGGTAGAGAAGATTTGGTACTGAGGTAATCAGCTGCAGTGACCCCAGTGACCCCTCGCACGTGAGGATGATGCACACACTTCTTGCTGTCAGAGTGGTGAATGGTGATCAAACTATCGGTTGAGATGCACTTCATACCCCACTACTGACCATTATTAAAAAAATTGGGCTATTTTGTTCACCCCACGTTGCCTGTGTTTCGGAAGGGCACACACGCGAGGTAAATGTGTAACTTGCAGTTGACACACAAACTCTAGAGAAGGAATGCTCTGGAAGCTAGATTGCCTGTGAAGACATTACCACAAGCACTGCCCGGCAATAAGACACCAAGTAATAATTGTGTGAATCAAAGAAAAAAGCCAGTTGCCATGGATAGTCACAATGCTACTGTGTTGTGTGATACTTGGCAGCCGCAGTCAGTAGAAGGCAGTGACAGGTGGTTATGTTTTCACCCAAAACATCCAATTCCAAGCTACCACAAATCCTGACATGAAGACCTTCGAATGCAACTGAGCCACAGCCGTCCATGAACAGAGGGTTTAAGGTTCAACAGTTCCTCCCATGCAGTGATAGCAGCACACCTTGTGTCTCCAACATCTGTCTTCACTCTCACCTGACGACCCATGCCAGCTCATGTCCTGTCTCTCTACTTGTTTGTCGGACCGGCCAGAGAATTCATTGTTATCACATACGTGATATCCACTAGAGCATCAGCAGACAATAATACTTATACAACTCTGTAGGTGGAGCCACCCCTATCAGATATGTAATATATACGTTTTGTGGGAGTATTCACACAAATATATATATATATATATATATATAATTATGTACATATATATATATTAAACACATATATATATATATATATATATGTATATATATTAGTGCTGGTTCGATACCAGGTTTTGTTCGATACCGATCGATACCTGAATTTTTTTCGATACTTACGTTGTAATTAAGTCTAATTTTCACATAGAACACAGTTCCCAGTAGAAGCACAGTATGCAACAGAAGTAGTGCTGGTTCGATATCAGAATTCTTCAATACCGATCGATATATTACTGATTCAATACCAGAATGTTTCTATACCGATCGATATTACTGGTTTGATACCAGAATTCTTCGATATCAATCGATACCAGATTTTTAGTCGATACTTGAAATTGACCTTATAAATGTAATTCGGTACAGTAGAGATCTCCAAAGAAACACTACTATCCACTTAGACTAATGCCACAGAAACACATAAATTTTTCACTTGTATGGAAATATGTGATAATTTTATAGTCAATGGTTAATATGCAATTTTCAATTTATGTAAGTACACAAACAACAGTTTCAATATAATCGATTACTGTTGTAAAACTAAACGGTAACTCTAATATAATATTAAAACAATAAAGACAACTGCAATAAAATACCTAGTGACAAATAAATTAATGAATTGCACTGAATTATTTTAAATTAATAACAGTACTTCACCCCAGCTGTTTGTAAATACACTTTAATATAGCAGCTTAATTTCAAGTCAATGTGTCTCCTAAAATGACCATCAACAAATACAGCTGAAACAAATGAAACATACAAATAATATGTTATTATTATATAAAAAAAACACTTATCACTTATAATAGTGTCACTGCCAGCACAGCTGAACACTCACTGTCATAACGTTTTTATTATTAATTGTATCGTAAAGATAATTGTAATTTAGCATCAAAACTGTATAGATGATTACAATAAAATAACACTACCGGGTAATTAATAATAGAAAAAAGATTAATTAAAATTACAATTGTACTTCCCAGTTCACACCAATATTTTTTAATATAAAACTTAAATTACCACGTTATCAAGTACACATAACAACAGTGGGCGTTTGATACCAAAAATATCGAAGTATCGCGATACCACTAAATATCGGTATCGAACTTTCGCAAGTATCGCGATACTTCGATATATCGAATATCGAACCAGTACTAGTATATATATATATATATATATATATATATATATATATATATATATATATGTATATATATATGTATGTACAAATGTATATATACATGTATATGTATAATATATTAATTTAGTAAGTTATTGTTCGAATATGACAATCAATAACATGGCTGCAATCCCACTCATGTTGCTTCTTCAAGTACAGACAGATCCGGCATCATCTGTTTCTTGTTTCTAGTTTCTAGTTATATCCAGCACATGGCAGTGTTCAGTTAACTGACTATTCTGTGTGTATATATATATATATATATATATATATATATATATATATATATATATATATATATTTTTAAATTGTGGTTACAACATTATGATCTTAGGGTGGTCACTGCCAGGGTGCTTGTCATCCTCAGTGGTTCTTTTACATCCCAAACTGAAATGCGATCGACACAATTCTCATATTTATGAGGGACACACAGTCCCCAATGTTGGGAGCCGGGTTTTTACACCAAAGTAACATGCCTAATCGGATGTGCTAACCACTACACTATCCATGCCTCGTGCCAATTCAGAATGTCAAAACTCAGTCATAGAATGAATTTAACGCCTTCATAGTGTATGCCGTATTGGCCCTAGGCCGACTAACCACAGGCCCATATGAAGGAAGTACAAATGTGACCAATTTGGTATCATAAAATGTTTTTAATAATTTTGAGTTGTTTACTTTGTCAGTGAGTTGTCAGTTGTTCCTCAGTTTATGTTACTGTAGTTGCTTTAACAATTAATACCTGCTGCATACAGTGCTGTAATCAATTGAAATGATGTTCTTATGGGAGTGTGTTGGTTGGTACATTTGGGATTTTCCATAATAATCAAGTGACTTCTCCTCTTCATCCCCAGAAGTCTGGGGAACAGCCAGGCTCCATACACATCCTCCATTTGTTGTACCTGTTCTTTATCTCATCCTGCTTATCTTTATCACATCCCCATCACTACCTTTGCTGTCTCATCCTGCTTATCTTTATCTCATCCCCATCACTACCTTTGCTGTCTCATCCTGCTTATCTTTATCTCATCCCCATCACTACCTTTGCTGTCTCATCCTGCTTATCTTTATCTCATCCCCATCTCTACCTTTGCTGTCTCATCCTGCTTATCTTTATCTCATCCCCATCACTACATTTGCTCCCTCATCCTGCTTATCTTTATCTCATCCCCATCACTACCTTTGCTCTCTCATCCTGCTTATCTTTATCTCATCCCCATCACTACCTTTGCTCTCTCATCCTGCTTATCTTTATCTCATCCCCATCACTACCTTTGCTCTCTCATCCTGCTTATCTTTATCTCATCCCCATCACTACCTTTGCTCTCTCATCCTGCTTATCTTTATCTCATCCCCATCACTACCTTTGCTCTCTCATCCTGCTTATCTTTATCTCATCCCCATCACTACCTTTGCTGTTTCATCCTGCTTATCTTTGTCTCATCCCCATCACTACCTTTGCTGTCTCATCCTGCTTATCTTTATCTCATCCCATCACTACCTTTGCTGTCTCATCCTGCTTATCTTTATCGATATGTAATCAAAACCTTGTAACATATATTTATTTCCCTAAAATTAAACAACATATATGTCAAAGCTACTGTGTTTAAAAAAAAATTCACATTTTAAAGTTTGTTTAAATTTTAGCAATAATCCTTAAACTGTTGAGTATATTTCAACAAGTGAGTTCTTGCTTCAAAGCTTGTGATCTATGGAAGGTGCAGAATTCCATCTCATTTCAAAATCTTGTAACACCCACATTGCTGAGACAAGACACAGACAGACATATTTATTTTGGCCACAAATGCATGTATTGATGCATTTAAAATATTATGTAAAGGTCAAGGGGAAAACATGTCACTAACATGACAGCTCCCTTTTAATAATAACACATTGAAATAGAAAATAGAAATTGTAAACACAATTGAATGTTAATAACGAAATACACCTTATAGACTATTGGTTGTACCTATCTGGTACTGGGTACTGGTACTGGGTGCTAGACGTGGTTGGACATTAAATTTATGCAGAGAGACTCACTGCACTGCTGTGGTTCACTGCATTAATGACATTAACTTGCTGTGGTGTGGATGCTGTGGCAGTGTGGACGTGGCATGTCACCTTGTCGTGCCCTGCACTGAGCTCACCCAGCAGTGGCTGCTGAGTGCATCTCCCGTCCAGTCCGTCTCTCTCAGTCTCTGTCTCATTCAGCCACGGATCGTCCACGGCCAGGCTGTGTGTTTGTACCGCTGCTGTCTTGTCTTGTCTCACAGCTTCAGACTTCTGTGGATGATTCCATTAGAGACACTCCATATTCATGTGTGTGAAGAAATCTACCACCAGTGTGGTGTCTTGGCTAATCTGGAATTGGACAGTTAATTATGGATGCATTTTCATTCGACTAGCCTGTGATGACTGTTATTCTTTCATGGACTGCGGGATTATTTTCGAGTGAGCATCAATACAGTCGTTTAGTCAGCGGTCTGTTGCTGGTGTTGACATTGTCAATATGATTGTTGGCGTTAAGGATTTGACACGAGAGAAACGCGCGGGCCAGGTAAGGATGGTATGACAGATGGGGAGGTTTGTTTCGTGTTTATTAAGTTCTGTTTGTGGAATTTGTTATTGTCATTGTCACAGTTGGTGCTGATGGGATTTGCACATGACACCGAAAGTCTTCTAAATAAAACTTGTTAAAATGTACATAGTCAAAAACAAGTTAACAAAACCAAAGGTAGCCATGCAGGATGGAATTAGCAATTTGAGAAATAGAGTATTCTGGTCTTTATATGAATTGGTTAAAATGTTGTAATATGGGGGTTCAAAATAGACTTATTTAGTTATTTAAATAATATATGTTATGAGTTAGTTATTACTTGCATGTGTATCTCTGCAGTGACAGAGTGTGCAATCTGTGTACATACATGTTATTGTACACGTGCATACCTGCATGTATGCATGCGTTGTACACATGCATTGACAAAATTTTCTTGAAAATTACATATTTTTCACCGAAAATGTAACAGATGTTTTTGAATTTCACTTTGCTCATTCTGTTTTTGGCTCATAAACAGATGATGTTTTGAAAATGGTTCTTCATCAAAAATGATTTGTGGTCTGTGATCAGACTCAATACATTGACTTAATGACAGTCATTTTTCACCATACTGTTTGATGACAGTGGTTAGCTATACACATGTTCATCGGTGACAGTTGTTGTCACCAATAGACATGCTCTCTTGTGAAACATTCCTCTCAACAGGCAATAGGCATGTACCAGTAGTTAATATAAATATGTGTTCAAACACATGGCCATACAATTTATGTTGTTTTTGTTCAACACAAAAGAGTTATCTATATAATGACAGTTACTCAGACAGTAGTAGTCAGTAATTACCTGAGTATATTCAACAACACAGACCATTTAACCAGTGTAGCAAAAGTTGTAATGAAAACAGAAAGATGACATTGACATAAAACACTGAACAAACTACAATTTCTTGATGAGTTATCAGCATGATTATAAATATAATATAAACATATTTTGTATTTAAATTAAACTCATGCAATTTTTGAAAAGCATTGAGGTTTTTTGTGGAGCCAGTTATGTAAATACATGTGCAATGTAGTTACTTCTCAATAGTCAGAATGTATTGATATTAAATAATTTTAAAATAATGTAAAATTAAATTAACATCAATTTACCCAGTGCCTGGTAGAAAGACTGGTATAAGTGGTATAAACATTACAGAATCAGACAAAATAATATACAAATACTAGTATGAATGACTAAGATAAGCCAAATGCATCTTGTCTGCTAACATGCTGTAATATCATTTGCTATGTTTGCAGTTTTGCAAAACACAATCTATTCTAAAGGAAGGTTTGCCTCGTGAATATGTTATCAAATGAAAGTTACATATATATATATATATATATATATATATATATATATATATATATATATCGGATAAGTCGGATTATTCGTTTAAGAAAAGTTGGACACCTTTGGTAAGGTCATCACCACTTGCAATGCAGAGTTTACATCCCTTTTGGTCACAACCATCTTTGACACAACCTATCACAGACATGTATTAACTGATATCAACACACGTGTGAACACATTACCAGGCTTACCTCAACAGAATGGATTTGCTGATGGGATGCTGACACTGTGTGTGTGTGTCTCTGACAGACGCTGACCTTAATTCAGAGCCTCTCTTGCACTTCATTAGTGCCCAGTGTTCCCCTCACTGCCTGCCTTCCTAGAAGGTCAGTTAGCTTTAATTAAGCCCTCCATGTGTTGATGAGGCTGGTAACCAGCTCCTGGCACAGTGCCAAGACTTCTACACAGAATGCTTCACTGTTGTCTTCTGTCATTTCATTTCTTGTCTTCTGCAGAGGTTCAGTTATATCTGCCAGATTACAGAAAAGGTGTGTAACAAAACACTGGGAAAACGCATCCAAAATATATGTCCACATTCTGAATCTGTAATACGTTTCTAATCAATTTTGTTAGACAAGTTGTTTAGAAATAAGTGCTTAGCAGTTTGAAATGATGAAATTATCTACAGTGAATATGTGACGGTGCCATTAACTATGTTGTATAAGGCAAGATGCTGTCAGTAATAATTATACTGTCTTTGTTGTATGTGGACCTTACACAAATGTTTTGTTCATCACATGGGACTTTTTAGTTCAACAATTAATTGAACGAAATACATTCTTTCTCTGTTGCTGTTACTAATATATTCATATGTACATAAACACAGACATGCGCCATGTCTAGCACCACTAAATACATTTTATAAGGCTTTATAAAAAGTTAACAGTCAAATATGTTTCAACATTGTTCATAGGGGGCGCTACAAGCACACGATGTGACATCACATGAGGTGTACGGTGAGACAGCCATCCACGTGACACCTCCAATGACACGGCACTACTTCAATGGTGATGCAGATGACATCGACGGAAGTCACAACAGCGACATCGATGTTGAAAACGTGACAAGAGTGCGACTTGTTCAGTTCCAGAAGACAACAGGAGAAGCCATGGTTTGTAGATGTGCAGCATTCTTTAAATCTCTGATCATTTAATGTTTAAATGTCAACAAAATTAACAAGCATGTTTGAGAAAGCAAAGCAGTAATTTAAATAGTTGTGCAACTGTCAAGTTAAAATGCAAGGTTGGGTATATGCTATATATGAAGTGGCTACATTAGAAATTATTAGAGTCCTTGAAAACTTGGAAAGTCATGACATTTTTTAATTATGATTCCACACCTGGTGGAAAGTCATGGAATTGTTGCATGGATCAGTCATGGAATTTGAAGTGTCAAAATGTGTATAACTTTGTGTATTAAAAACGAATAACTCCACATCCACACAAACCATCAGAAGCCTGGGACATCAGTGGCTGGTGCTAAGGAGTGATGAGCAGGAAGTTTGCACAACTGATTTAAAATGTACCATCATTTTGTGGTTTTGTTTGTAATAACCAGAATGGTTAAACCCAAACTGCAGCTTGCGTGAACACATTTTTTTAGTTATTAAACAAAATTTGGATAGCATTACTCTTTCAGTATATTTCATTGTAATAATTTATAATCGATTATATAAAAGATTGGGAATGAACCCTTTTACTAACCCATTCCCATATCTAAACATTTATTCAGCCAGTTTGACTTAAGGTCAGGGTTGTTTTCTGTATCCATGTTTTTAGCAGAAAACTACTATTTGTTGTTTGAATTTTTTAAATATTTATTTCTGAATATTTGTTTTGTGAATATTATTAGAAATTTATTTTGTGAATATTTAGTTTGTTTATTTCATTTCCCCCATTCTTGTTGTTCAGGGCATCACCCTGAAGATGACAGAAGACAGTCGCTGCCTCGTGGCCCGAATCATGCACGGAGGAATGATTGATCGGCAAGGTGCATTCCCAGGATTATTTCCAACTAAATCCACTATCGTGCTGTTACATTTTCTAAGAGATACTAATGAATTTTTAAATAAAATTGGCATGTCTTTTCCATAAATAGCCTTCTTTGAGTAATCACTTGTTTTTGTGGCACTGTTTTTTTAGTCGACACAATAATTTATTATTCATGTTCTGTGAAACGGGAATGTAAAATTATTTCTAAGAATGCCACATGCTAATTAATTTCATGGTAAAGTGATATTTTAGAATGACTTACAGAATTTGAGATTTTGTACTGGTTTGCAACCAGGTAATCAACATACAATTTCAATTCGGACAAGAATCTTGTGTTCTTTGCAAAGAAACAGTTGAGCAAATAAAATATTTATATCAAAATGTTACACAGAAATGTAATTTTTATAACAAAATTCTCCATTTCAGTAATAAGTGTAATAGTAATGACTTATTTTTTAAACGAATTTTGGAACATTTTTTGGTGAATCTGTTTCGCCACTGAAAGTGTACAACAGAAAAAGTATAATTTAAAGAAATTTATAAAATAAAATACATTTGTATATGTAACAATCACTAACCATGATACCAGATATTTCCAGTTGCTCAGTCATGTTAACTGTCCAATTGCTGTAAACCTGTGGTTGTACTTCTGTGGTGTTTTAGGGACGCTACACGTGGGGGACGAAATTCGAGAGATCAATGGAATTTCAGTCATGAGCCAGAGTGTGGAAGCCCTGCAGCGCCTCCTGGTGAGTTGTTTGGCCCATCAAACAATAGGCCCATCAGTTGGTTGGGCTGTCATTTGGTTAGCCCGTTGATCAGTTGACCTATCAGTCAGTTGGGCCATTGGTTGCCATGGTTGGTTAGCCCACCAGTTGGCCTATCAATCTGTTGGGCCATTGGTTGGTTAGCCCACCAGTTAATCTATCAGTCTGTTGGGCCAATGGTTGGTTAACCCACCAGTTGACATATCAGTCTGTTGGGCCATTGGTTGGTTAACCCACCAGTTGACCTATCAGTCTGTTGGGTCATTGGTTGGTTAACCCACCAGTTGACCTATCAGTCTGTTGGGCCATTGGTTGGTTAACCCACCAGTTGACCTATCAGTCTGTTGGGTCATTGGTTGGTTAGCCCACCAGTTGACCTATCAGTCTGTTGGGCCATTGGTTGGTTAACCCACCAGTTGACCTATCAGTCTGTTGGGTCATTGGTTGGTTAGCCCACCAGTTGACCTATCAGTCTGTTGGGTCATTGGTTGGTTAGCCCACCAGTTGACCTATCAGTCTGTTGGGCAATTGGTTGGTTAGCCCACCAGTTGACCTATCAGTCTGTTGGGCCATTGGTTGGTTAGCCCACCAGTTGACCTATCAGTCTGTTGGGTCATTGGTTGGTTAGCCCACCAGTTGACCTATCAGTCTGTTGGGCAATTGGTTGGTTAGCCCACCAGTTGACCTATCAGTCTGTTGGGTCATTGGTTGGTTAGCCCACCAGTTGACCTACAGTCTGTTGGGCATTGGTTGGTTAGCCCACCAGTTGACCTATCAGTCTGTTGGGCCATTGGTTGGTTAACCCACCAGTTGACCTATCAGTCTGTTGGGTCATTGGTTGGTTAACCCACCAGTTGACCTATCAGTCTGTTGGGCCATTGGTTGGTTAACCCACCAGTTGACCTATCAGTCTGTTGGGTCATTGGTTGGTTAGCCCACCAGTTGACCTATCAGTCTGTTGGGCCATTGGTTGGTTAACCCACCAGTTGACCTATCAGTCTGTTGGGTCATTGGTTGGTTAGCCCACCAGTTGACCTATCAGTCTGTTGGGCCATTGGTTGGTTAACCCACCAGTTGACCTATCAGTCTGTTGGGTCATTGGTTGGTTAGCCCACCAGTTGACCTATCAGTCTGTTGGGTCATTGGTTGGTTAGCCCACCAGTTGACCTATCAGTCTGTTGGGTCATTGGTTGGTTAGCCCACCAGTTGACCTATCAGTCTGTTGGGCCATTGGTTGGTTAGCCCACCAGTTGACCTATCAGTCTGTTGGGCCATTGGTTGGTTAACCCACCAGTTGACCTATCAGTCTGTTGGGTCATTGGTTGGTTAGCCCACCAGTTGACCTATCAGTCTGTTGGGCATTGGTTGGTTAGCCCACCAGTTGACCTATCAGTCTGTTGGGTCATTGGTTGGTTAGCCCACCAGTTGACCTATCAGTCTGTTGGGCAATTGGTTGGTTAACCCACCAGTTGACCTAGCAGTCTGTTGGACCATTGGTTGGTTAGCCCACCAGTTGACCTAGCAGTCTGTTGGGCCATTGGTTGGTTAGCCCACTAGTTGACCTATCAGTCTGTTGGGCAATTGGTTGGTTAGCCCACCAGTTGACCTAGCAGTCTGTTGGGCCATTCGTTGGTTAGCCCACCAGTTGACCTATCAGTCTGTTGGGTCATTCGTTGGTTAGCCCACCAGTTGACCTAGCAGTCTGTTGGGCCATTCGTTGGTTAGCCCACCAGTTGACCTATCAGTCTGTTGGGTCATTCGTTGGTTAGCCCACCAGTTGACCTATCAGTCTGTTGGGTCATTCGTTGGTTAGCCCACCAGTTGACCTATCAGTCTGTTGGGTCATTCGTTGGTTAGCCCACCAGTTGACCTAGCAGTCTGTTGGGTCATTCGTTGGTTAGCCCACCAGTTGACCTATCAGTCTGTTGGGTCATTCGTTGGTTAGCCCACCAGTTGACCTATCAGTCTGTTGGGTCATTCGTTGGTTAGCCCACCAGTTGACCTAGCAGTTGGTGGAACCATCAGTCAGTTAAAACCATTGTTTGACTAGCCAGGAATTTTGTTGGTTAACCCAGCAACCAGTTTGTCCATCATTGAGTTGTTCAGTCAATCAATTGACCCATTAAGTGGCCCAACTAACAGTTGGCCTTATAGTTGGCCCATCAGTCAATTGGTATATCAGTCAGTTGGTTCATTAGTTGGCGCATCAGTCTGTTGTTCTATCAGTCTGTTGTTACATTGGTTGTTCCATTAATCAGACAGTTGGCCCATCTGTCGGTTGGCCCATCACTACATTTACCCATCAGTGTGACAGCCAGTGACAGAACATTGACGATATGGCGAGTAAAAATATTGATTTTGTTAATCCGGGATCAAAGACATCTACATTTTTAATGTGGAGTTGTGATTGGATTAACAGGATTAGTGGCGCCTTGTCAAGGTTCTGTTAGAATGCTGGGACACCACTAAGTTGACAAGACACAGTGTGACAGCTGTAATTGACATTACCATAATCCTCATTGCCCCAGGCTTATAACCGTTCCGCGGCGATTCTGTCATTAGCTTCCATCAATTTTCCACATTAAACCAAGGCCAGCTCCTTATTATGTATTAGAATTTATTTACACACTTCTCTTAATACACAAACAAATATGTTCAATATTTATTGCCAGCCAAATCATATTTAGTTAGCCCAGTAAATGTTAACTAGCAAGACACTTCAAATGTTCTAATCACAGACCCAAGATGATTTGCCTCGTGTGATTCTTTATGCATGGATGTACCGCATAATACTTCTGTTTTAAATAGCAAATAATCAGACAAATACGTTGTTCATCCAACAGATGTAATAAAACTGAAATATACTGCTTGGAGTTTAGGTGACCACCGTTTATTATTGATCTGCCTAGAGTAGCTATTTGTTAAGTAAATACATAATTGGGTGATCTGACAGAATTAGGCAGTGGGTCATCTGTGTGTCTGCTGTCTCATGTGGTTGCATTGTCATCTGTCACACTGTTGTGCCTCCAAAAGCTTTTAAGTGGTAATGCACATGTGTTATCTGTTTAAATCAGGCACACGAAGAACGTCAAAAACATTGACAATGTGAAGATATATAACAATTATCTTGACACTGCCAAGCTCCAGTATTGGGATTAAACATGCTTTTATTCTGATGCAAAAGCAGATACATTTTGGCTTGAGATTCCAAGTACAGGAATGCTCTTTTCTAAAATGTCAAACCCAAGAACAAAGACAGTTTTATGTAATGTGCATATTTAGAAACAAATATATATTTTCCCCATGCCTTATATATATATATATATAAGAACCTTTGTACACTAACTGCATAATTGATATATATGTGTGTGTGTGTGTGTGGTGTGTGGTGTGTGTGTGTGTGTGTGTGTGTGTGTGCGTGCGTGCGTGCGTGCGTGCGTGCGTGCGTGCGTGCGTGCGTGTGTAACAACACTACATGACACAGAGCATTGCAACCATTTGTACATGACAGTGTTCCTTCATAAATAGTATATACCACCATCGAGGCCATATTGCAAGAATATTTAGATATGCAAGAAAGAGTATAAAGGAGAACAACCAAAATGATACAAAAATTGAGGGATATTAGTTATGAAATGCATCTAACAGAATGTGGTTTAGCAACACTAGAGAGCAGGAGATTGAGAGGAGATCAGGTATAAGTGTTTAAAATATTGAATGGTTATGAAAATATTGATAGAAATAGTTTTCCTTGGTTAAGGACAAGAGAAGGACTAGAGGACATGGAGTTGCGTTAGCAATGGAGCAGTGTAGACTAGGTATTAGTAATAAAATTAACATATACCTCAGAAGGGCGGGATACACTTAGATAAATAGGTTGGACTCTTAATAAGTCAAAGGGCTTCCTTGTCCGTCTGCCATCTAGAGTTGATTCTCTAGGTAGCAATCTTGTTAAAAACATTGATGGTTTTGGTGAGTTTAGAACAGAAATCGTGATACCTGTTACTTTGCTGAGAATGATTTATTTCCGTATGTGAGTGGGTTGTTTCATCTGTCATCTGATTTGCTGATCTGTCATTAGTATCTCTAGACTCAGATCAAACAGCTGCTTTAGGTTGATTGTAGATTGAAAGGTCAGAATCACTGGCCAGCTGCCAATATCCAGGCCACTGGAAATTAGGGTCAGCTTTCTAGAGGTGTCTGATAAAGTGATGTTGAAGGTTTCATTGAAGATGCATAAAAAATTAAACATCTTTACCTGTGCATTTGTTAGGGTAGTACTGATAAAACTGTTGTCTTGATGGTTTTGTAACAAATAAAAATATAATGTCAATTTAAATACTTTTAAATAAAAATAAAACAGACTACAGCAACATTTCACACACACAAATTGAAGACGTATTTATCACATGTTATATTTGCACCATAAATACTTGGCATTCTGAAACTCTGTTGCATGGCACAAATTGTGAAGAATACCTGATTTGTGCTTGGCTAAATCATTTCAGAAGGAAGTTTCAATTATACGACGTTTGCTTTTCCAGAGAGATGCCCGTGGAAGTATCACACTGAAAATAGTCCCGAGCTATCGAAATCCACTGCCCCAGTGTGAGGTAGGTGGACTTACATCAGACTGTGAAAATGTCACTTTGTTCAACAGATGACCACAGTAACGTGTGCACCCACTATTACCTGACCAAAGAAAACCCTCTTTAGTGAGAAATAGCATTATGCAGGTTGTATGAATTTCTGGGAGGACATATGTAGTGCAGAGTGAGTAGACATTGTGTTTATGTGCTGTTTGGTGTCAGAGCTGGCAAATTATGACAGATGACAGTCGATGTTTATCTGCTTATTGATACATGTGTCATTTCAATTGGTGATGTCAACACAAAATCATCAATTGAAATTATGTCAACATGACAGGTCACTGTCTGATTCTAGCAGCAATGAAGGAGTGTCAGGTATAAAAGTGGTTTATAAGAAACTGAGGTATTAGAATTTCACAATTTTAACAGGGCACGCCAAATGTGGTAAATATTTCAATGAATTTGTCTTCAATTTACTCCTTTTCCAATAGCAAGTAATGACAAAGATATTATAGTAAACCATATTATTAGTTTGTATGAATATTATTATATGTTGTTTGTATTGATTTTTTTTTTACTACTATTGTTATATTACATTGTTTATATTGTAAATTGTCTATAACATGAACGCCTCATGAATTTTTCTACAGATTTTTACAGATGCATTGTTTTATCATTGTGCTGTGCATACTTACAGAAGATAACTTTTTATGGTTTATAATTAATTTTAAAGCACATTAAGATTTGTATTTTTTCAGGCTTGCTTGGTTTAACTACTTGATGTTTATATTGATTACACGTATATTGTTGTTGCTTAATTAACTTGCTTTAGTTGACTGCTAACGATAAAGATCACCTTTATGACTTGTTACACTGTCCAACCATGAAAGACCTCATTTGACAATCCTCTGCAGCCACATTGCATGTCCAGCCTGTCTGCACCATGTCCCAGTAATCAGGCAGCTCTTTCATTATCAGCCATAAAGTCTTTTATGTTGTCCATCATAGGACTACATTGCTGCGGCGTTGAAAGGGAATGTCTGTTTAAGACAATCTTTGGGACTCTACATGTTCACAATGCTTGTACATTTCCCATTTGAATATGCTCTAAGGCTAACTATATGTGGAGTGGTTTAGTGGAAAACAACAGATAGCAATTGAAAGACACAGTCAAAGAAATGGGTCACATGACCTGCAGCCACCAGAATAACAGGCGTTAGTTCAGGATGTACTGATCCTGGGCTGAGACTGCAACAACCTTGGTCCAGTGGTGTCTAGTCTACCACTTTGGTGGTGGACATGTGAGTTTTCTTAAGTTTTAGATGTTAATGGTCAACAGCCTTAGTACCATAAGCTACCACCAGACTAAAGTGTCATGGTGTGTACGAATTATTCTTTTGAAAGGAGGGTGTCGAATTAAAGTTTGTTTAAATATGTTTTGTTATTACTATAATGCATGGGGATGTGCAAGAGTAGTGATCAGAGGCAGGACCATGGAAAGTGTACTGTGAGAATATGACATCAAACAAATAATTCTTGAGTTACTTCACAAAAAGAGTCATAATGATACACAGTTGATTCCGGATATTACTAGTACACCAGGGGTAGGGACCACTCCAAAGGAGGCATGCTAGCCAGTTTACTGTTTGATTAGAATTTTGTTCACTCTGCAACATACCAGGTACTTAGTTTACTTGCACTACTTCTGATGGCCGAGCCTTCATTTTCCATCCGTATTGTGTTGTCCAGATCACAGTGCGAACACTTTTCTGCTACGACCCAAAAGACGACGACCTGATCCCGTGTGCACAGGCGGGCATCGCGTTCAAGATCGGGGACATCCTCCATGTCATCAGCAAGGACGACCACAACTGGTGGCAAGCAAGGCGATGGGGTACACGCCCCAGCGAACCCGCGGGTCTCATCCCCTCCCCAGAATTGCAGGAGTGGCGCACGGCTTGTATCGCCATTGAGAAGGCAAAACAAACACAGGGTACAAATGAACATTCTATTCAACAACATGAATGGTATATGCACAGTAATGTAATGTCTAGTCGGTCTATCACGTAACAAGACTGGCATTATTAAAAATGTTTTTGCTCTGTTTGCAGTAAATTGTTCGTGGTTCAGTCGAAAAAAGAAACATTACAGAGACAAATATCTCGCGAAACACAACGCCGTGTTTGACCAGCTTGACCTTGTCACCTATGAAGAGGTCGTTCGTCTGCCAGGCTTTATGAGAAAGACTTTAGTTCTACTTGGTGAGTATTTGCAGGCTTTATGAGAAAGACTTTAGTTCTTTTTGCAGGCTTTATGAGAAATACTTTAGTTCTACTTGGTGAGTATTTGCAGGCTTTATGAGAAAGACTTTAGTTCTACTTGGTGAGTATTTGCAGGCTTTATGAGAAAGACTTTATCTGCGGATATTTGCACTTATGAGAAATACTTTAGTTCTACTTGGTGAGTATTTGCAGGCTTTATGAGAAAGACTTTAGTTCTACTTGGTGAGTATTTGCAGGCTTTATGAGAAAGACTTTAGTTCTACTTGGTGAGTATTTGCAGGCTTTATGAGAAAGACTTTAGTTCTACTTGGTGAGTATTTGCAGGCTTTATGAGAAAGACTAGTCCTACTTGGTGAGTGTTTGCATTCGCAGGATCCGTTTCCATGGGATTATGGTTTTGATCGATGGATATTATGTAAATGCATTTATCTGTAATGAGATTGCGAGTTTTATTGAGAGGATAGAGTGCTACTTCATTAAAAGGCTGGCTCATAATTGAATTGCCCACGACTCAAAATTCTAAACCCTGTCACAATTTAATTATGGGTGAGCTTGATTGGGAGAAATGTGGTGCTTTCTTCACATTGATAGAAACAACCTGCCAGACGTCTGACCTGTGCAGGACACAGAGGAACAGCTGTGTCTGCTGCTGTGTCATTGAACTGACCAGTGGAGGACACAGAAACAGCTGTGTCTGCTACTGTGTAATTGAACTGACCAGTGGAGGACACAGAGGAACAGCTGTGTCTGCTGCTGTGCAATTGAACTGACCAGTGGAGGACACAGAGGAACAGCTGTGTCTGCTGCTGTGCAATTGAACTGACCAGTGGAGGACACAGAGGAACAGCTGTGTCTGCTGCTGTGAAATTGAACTGACCAGTGGAGGACACAGAAGAACAGCTGTGTCTGCTGCTGTGTAATTGAACTGACCAGTGGAGGACACAGAGGAACAGCTGTGTCTGCTGCTGTGTAATTGAACTGACCAGTGGAGGACACAGAGGAACAGCTGTGTCTGCTGCTGTGTAATTGAACTGACCAGTGGAGGACACAGAGGAACAGCTGTGTCTGCTGCTGTGAATTGAACTGACCAGTGGAGGACACAGAGGAACAGCTGTGTCTGCTGCTGTGTAATTGAACTGACCAGTGGAGGACACAGAGGAACAGCTGTGTCTGCTGCTGTGCAATTGAACTGACCAGTGGAGGACACAGAAGAACAGCTGTGTATGCTGCTGTGTAATTGAACTGACCAGTGGAGGACACAGAGGAGCAGCTGTGTCTGCTGCTGTGTAATTGAACTGACCAGTGGAGGACACAGAGGAACAGCTGTGTCTGCTGCTGTGCAATTGAACTGACCAGTGGAGGACACAGAGGAACAGCTCTGTCTGCTGCTGTGTGATTGAACAAATGTCACATTTATGGTTATAGAGTACACCTGGTTTTGCCACTGGTGCCCGAAATTCTTCAGAAACTTCTTCCATTGCTGTCATATCATTGATAAGCTGAATGAGTTTTTTCTCTCAAAATCACATGCTTCCAAGAGTTACAAAACTGTAGATATTGTATTATTGAAAGATTTTGGTAAAAAGATTACTCTGCCTGGTTTAATTCCTCTCATCTCACAGCATTTTGTTTTAGCTAATCCCTTACAGTTTTGGTAAAGTTTTAGTTGACCTTTTATTGTTGCAGATACTTGAGCCATCGTTTACTGTTGACTATGGTTAACCTTACTGTTGCTGGTTAACCTTACTGTTGAGTATGGTTAACCTTACTGTTGACTATGGTTAACCTTACTGTTGAGTATGGTTAACCTTACTGTTGAGTATGGTTAACCTTACTGTTGAGTATGGTTAACCTTACTGTTGAGTATGGTTAACCTTACTGTTGAGTATGGTTAACCTTACTGTTGAGTATGGTTAACCTTACTGTTGAGTATGGTTAACCTTACTGTTGAGTATGGTTAACCTTACTGTTGCTGTATGGTTAACCTTACTGTTGAGTATGGTTAACCTTACTGTTGATATGGTTAACCTTACTGTTGACTATGGTTAACCTTACTGTTGAGTATGGTTAACCTTACTGTTGATATGGTTAACCTTACTGTTGAGTATGGTTAACCTTACTGTTGAGTATGGTTAACCTTACTGTTGAGTATGGTTAACCTTACTGTTGACTATGGTTAACCTTACTGTTGATATGGTTAACCTTGTGTAATTATTTGACATGGTAACGAACTGTGTTGGTTAATTACTGTAGTAGGACACGAGGAACCTTCTGTTGCTTGGTTAACTTTGACATGGATGAGAGGAACCTACTGTTGCTTGGTTAACCTTACTTTGATGGTTAACTAGTTACTTGGTTACTTACTGTTGAGAGGTTAACCTACTGTCTATGGTTATTATTGAGTATGGTTAACTTACTGTTGCTAGGTTAACCTTACTTTGATATGGTTAACCTTACTGTGCTGGTAACCTTACTTACAGCTTCTGTTTAGTTAACTTACTGTTGATATGGTTAACCTTACTGTTGAGATGGTTAACTTACTGTTGACTATGGTTAACCTTACTGTTGAGTATGGTTAACCTTACTGTTGAGTATGGTTAACCTTACTGTTGAGTATGGTTAACCTTACTGTTGACTATGGTTAACCTTACTGTTGATATGGTTAACCTTACTGTTGATATGGTTAACCTTACTGTTGAGTATGGTTAACCTTACTGTTGACTATGGTTAACCTTACTGTTGACTATGGTTAACCTTACTGTTGAGTATGGTTAACCTTACTGTTGACTATGGTTAACCTTACTGTTGAGTATGGTTAACCTTACTGTTGACTATGGTTAACCTTACTGTTGAGTATGGTTAACCTTACTGTTGAGTATGGTTAACCTTACTGTTGAGTATGGTTAACCTTACTGTTGAGTATGGTTAACCTTACTGTTGAGTATGGTTAACCTTACTGTTGACTATGGTTAACCTTACTGTTGAGTATGGTTAACCTTACTGTTGAGTATGGTTAACCTTACTGTTGAGTATGGTTAACCTTACTGTTGAGTATGGTTAACCTTACTGTTGACTATGGTTAACCTTACTGTTGAGTATGGTTAACCTTACTGTTGAGTATGGTTAATCTTACTGTTGAGTATGGTTAACCTTACTGTTGACTATGGTTAATCTTACTGTTGAGTATGGTTAACCTTACTGTTGACTATGGTTAACCTTACTGTTGAGTATGGTTAACCTTACTGTTGACTATGGTTAACCTTACTGTTGAGTATGGTTAACCTTACTGTTGACTATGGTTAATCTTACTGTTGAGTATGGTTAACCTTACTGTTGAGTATGGTTAACCTTACTGTTGAGTATGGTTAACCTTACTGTTGAGTATGGTTAACCTTACTGTTGAGTATGGTTAACCTTACTGTTGAGTATGGTTAACCTTACTGTTGAGTATGGTTAACCTTACTGTTGACTATGGTTAATCTTACTGTTGAGTATGGTTAACCTTACTGTTGACTATGGTTAATCTTACTGTTGAGTATGGTTAACCTTACTGTTGACTATGGTTAATCTTACTGTTGAGTATGGTTAACCTTACTGTTGAGTATGGTTAACCTTACTGTTGAGTATGGTTAACCTTACTGTTGAGTATGGTTAACCTTACTGTTGAGTATGGTTAACCTTACTGTTGAGTATGGTTAACCTTACTGTTGAGTATGGTTAACCTTACTGTTGAGTATGGTTAACCTTACTGTTGACTATGGTTAACCTTACTGTTGAGTATGGTTAACCTTACTGTTGACTATGGTTAACCTTACTGTTGAGTATGGTTAACCTTACTGTTGACTATGGTTAACCTTACTGTTGAGTATGGTTAACCTTACTGTTGACTATGGTTAATCTTACTGTTGAGTATGGTTAACCTTACTGTTGACTATGGTTAATCTTACTGTTGAGTATGGTTAACCTTACTGTTGACTATGGTTAACCTTACTGTTGAGTATGGTTAACCTTACTGTTGACTATGGTTAACCTTACTGTTGAGTATGGTTAACCTTACTGTTGACTATGGTTAACCTTACTGTTGATATGGTTAACCTTATGTTGAGTATGGTTAACTTACTGTTGAGTATGGTTAACCTTACTGTTGACTATGGTTAATCTTACTGTTGAGTATGGTTAACCTTACTGTTGATATGGTTAATCTTACTGTTGAGTATGGTTAACCTTACTGTTGACTATGGTTAACCTTACTGTTGAGTATGGTTAACCTTACTGTTGATATGGTTAACCTTACTGTTGAGTATGGTTAACCTTACTGTTGATATGGTTAACCTTACTGTTGAGTATGGTTAACCTTACTGTTGACTATGGTTAATCTTACTGTTGAGTATGGTTAACCTTACTGTTGACTATGGTTAATCTTACTGTTGAGTATGGTTAACCTTACTGTTGACTATGGTTAATCTTACTGTTGAGTATGGTTAACCTTACTGTTGACTATGGTTAATCTTACTGTTGAGTATGGTTAACCTTACTGTTGACTATGGTTAATCTTACTGTTGAGTATGGTTAACCTTACTGTTGACTATGGTTAATCTTACTGTTGAGTATGGTTAACCTTACTGTTGACTATGGTTAATCTTACTGTTGAGTATGGTTAACCTTACTGTTGACTATGGTTAATCTTACTGTTGAGTATGGTTAACCTTACTGTTGACTATGGTTAACTTACTGTTGAGTATGGTTAACCTTACTGTTGACTATGGTTAATCTTACTGTTGAGTATGGTTAACCTTACTGTTGACTATGGTTAACCTTACTGTTGAGTATGGTTAACCTTACTGTTGACTATGGTTAACCTTACTGTTGAGTATGGTTAACCTTACTGTTGACTATGGTTAACTCTTTGATATGTTAACCTTACTGTTGATATGGTTAACCTTACTGTTGACTATGGTTAACCTTACTGTTGAGTATGGTTAACCTTACTGTTGACTATGGTTAACCTTACTGTTGAGTATGGTTAACCTTACTGTTGACTATGGTTAACCTTACTGTTGAGTATGGTTAACCTTACTGTTGAGTATGGTTAACCTTACTGTTGAGTATGGTTAACCTTACTGTTGAGTATGGTTAACCTTACTGTTGAGTATGGTTAACCTTACTGTTGACTATGGTTAACCTTACTGTTGAGTATGGTTAACCTTACTGTTGACTATGGTTAACCTTACTGTTGAGTATATTTGAGTCCCTAATTTGTTGATGATGTTTAGCCTTGTCCTTACAGTGGAAGATATTTTACCTGATCTCTTGCTGCTGAGTATGTTTAACCTGGTCCATTCCTTTTGGAGATGTTTGACCTGGTCCCTTATTGTTGAATGTGTTTGAACTGGTTCCTTACTGTCTCTGGTCACTTACTGTTTCAGGAGTTTGAGCTGGTCCCTTATTGTTCAATGAGTTTGAACTGATCCCTTACTGTTGGAGGAGTTTGAGCTGGTCTTTTGCTGTTCTAGATGTTTGTCCCATGTATTGAAGGAGTTTGAGCTTGTCCCTTACTGTGCTAGCTGACACCTTATAATTGATTTTGTCTGACCTGGTCCCTTATTGCTGATTATGTTTGATCTGGTCTCATACCACTGGTTATGTTTGATCTGGTCCCTTACATTTGGAGATGTTTCAGTTTGTCCCTTACTATTGAAGGAGTTTGAACTTGTCCCTTACTGTTCTACATGTCTAAGCTGACCACTTATACTTGATGATGGTTAATCTGGTATTGTTGAATGTGTTTGAGCTGGTCCCTTACTGTTGCAGGTGCTCACGGGGTGGGACGAAGACATATCAAAAATACTCTTATCACGACACATCCTGAGAAATTTGCATATCCAATACCACGTGAGTATTTGTGCAAAATGCCAACGCAGGTCTGATTTAATTTGATGTGTGACATGCTAAACTTAAATAACTGTCACACACACAGGTGTCATACATTTGTACAGCTATTGGTAGTATAGTGAGACAAACAATATTGTCTGTTAACTATTTTATATATGTGTAGTCAATGAGCACTGTTCTTCCGACTTGTTATAGTAATGGTGCTTGCATAAATATATTATCATATTTTTTTAATAAAAATGACATGGATTTTCATGTTTTGATAAAAGATCGTCACATTTTCTCAAATTCACCTGCAATAAACTGTTTTGCATTTTATTCTCATTGTCTGTGATCATGGATATTCCAACATCACAGGATCACATGTAGTCTCAAGATTAATTTTGTTGTTTCTCAAAAACAACAAAACACATTGTTCCATACAACTGACCAGTGAGTGGCATGGCTCAGGGGTAGGGCGTCGCACTCTCGACTAAGAGGACCCGGGTTTGAATCCTGTGCTATGGTGTTAAAACCTTGGGCAAGTTTTTTCACCTATATTGCTCCAGTCCACTCAGCTGTATAAATGAGTACCTGGCTTTAGACAAGTGGTGGATATGTGTACGAGCAGCCTTCGCGCATTAACTGTAGCATATGGCTGGATGCTTCCCAGAGAAGTTGAGATGGTGTTTGATTGAACAGGTCTGCCAGGGAAGTAAAGTGTAAAGCGCTTTGAGCAATCCTGAGGATTGGATACTGCGCTATATAAGAACTTACCTTTACTTTTGTTTACCAGTTGTAGTATGTAAAGTGAAAAGTATGTAAACTGAAAGTGAAATTCAGAGTAAGTTCTTATAAATCAGCGGTCGGTTATAGTTAAACTTGACGTTTGTTCCATAGACACGACCCGCCCGCCTCGACCAGACGAGGAGCACGGCAAGAACTACTACTTCGTGTCACATGACCAGATGATGTCAGACATCGCAGCCAATGAGTACCTCGAGTACGGCACTCACGAGGAGGCGATGTACGGCACGAAGCTGGAGACAATCCGTCAGATCCACGACCAGGGACTCATGGCCATCCTTGATGTTGAACCTCAGGTAGGTTCCGTCACCATGGCAACCAAAGTGTTGTTGCCATGACAACTGACCCTTTATTGCGTTGGCAACCAAGGTTCTGCAACTATTTTTTTGCCATGGTAATGAATGAGTTCAGGTACGGAGGACATTCGTGAAATACTTGAAATGATGGTGTTTCAGTTTATTGCTGACCTATTGAGGATTTAGTTTATGAGGGAGAAGAGGCAGAATTAAAGGCAGTATTAAAATGTTGTGTGTCATGGTGGTATGATAATGTCTCATCAGCCAATCTCTATGTTAGCTCAGTAACACATTGTGCAGAAATTGTGGTTTGCACATTGTTATCGAGCATTCACTGTACTTGAATTTAAAAAAACGCCTGCTGTCTGGTACAGAACACGTGTCTTTCTGTTAATAATTTAAACATCACAGAAGGCTGAAACATTTAATAAACATTGTACTTGTGAGGTTTTTATTTCAGTAAACATGGTTTTAGTTGTTGAAGCACTGTTAACAAGGTCATGTTTTCCCTATCAAGAAGACTAAATGTTTGGATCTCCTTGTTCTCAGAGTAGTTTGTTAGTTTAGATGGTTTCTTGTGCATGTTTTCCTGTAGTATAGCATGAAATTTTGGTGAAGGAACAAATTAAATTATAATATAAAGAGCAATTTTTTTTGTATTGGTATTTTTATAGTTGGATAATGCAAACAATAAAAAATATTATTAATTGGTGGTAGTAATAGGTATTTAGTGACTGATCTTGAGTTTCATCCTATGTGGTAGAGGTCCAGGGTTGATAAGGTCATGTCTGCAGTCAGGAAAGTTCAAGGTCATTATTAGTTATGCACAACTGTTCACAGTATATACAATTCCACTGGGAAACAAGGTATCTAGTGTCTTTAAAATTACTCTAAAGTTTTACAAGTAAACTTTTTTAACTGCTTTGTAATTCCTGTCATTTGAAAAAAATGAGTAATGTTTCTGTGTTTAGACTAAAGTTGTGTATTTGCAGAAATGCAATTCTCAGCAAGTTTCCTTTATTGCGACTTATTTCTAAATTGTTTTTAATGACTTCCAGATTTTAATAATGAATTTTATCAAAGGGATACGGACGTTTTTATTGATAAGCTATTACGTTTACATATAAATCAACCATAGCATTGTTTTATGGATCAGTTGTTTATGACGTTGTGCCTTTGTCGTAGATTCTGAGTCCACTATGGTATAAATAGTCTTGTGAATGTAGCTTGGTGTGTCAGTTCTCTTCACAGTTTGCCCTCACTGGTGTGTGAACCTAAATGCCCGTGACAAAACGTAACGTTTGATAACATTATAATCACATCCCCCGGTTAAATGTGAGCTGAATAATACTGTCCATTAACAAAACTCGGCACACCTCAGAATATGAGATTATGCCTTTCTGTTTCTCTTCCGACCGACCAGTTACTGGGAAGCGAGAAGGATGTAAGTTCAGCCTGCTTTTTCCCGCTCCATTTCTGTGTTGACTTTGACCATTTGTCAGATTTGCCCACTTCATTGTTGACTCTACAGACTGGGCACCACCACCACACATCCACACGAAAACATCCACAACCACAAAACAACCAAACATGAATCTCTCTATGCAAAGTCACACACGAGTAGTCGTCCAATCAACTGTCGATGCGTCCCAATGGTTGACTTACGCACATTTAGTTAGTCATGATGTCTTTCCGCGTTTCTCGAACCTCTGCACCGCCGTTGCATTGTGGCGCCCCCTATTGGTGTGGTCGCATTTTCCTCACACGCCCCTCCGCTCGCACTGCATGACCTCTTGTAGACCTCTTTGTCGCCCTTTGGGCATGAGTTGTATACACTGCCCAATGGGCATGTCGAGTGTTGCAAGTTCCTGTAAACAATATTTGGGGCCCTAATGGCTGATAATACATTACGTTTTTAGTATGCAGTTATTCAATATTCTGTAGTCTGATATATAAAATCACATGCAAGAGACCTTTTTTTTTAGAAATGTGTGTGTAAATTGATCAGGCATTTCCATCCATCATAATTATGCCATAATCACATTATGCATTATACTCAAAAATAATCACATTTACAGCCATCTAAAAACATGCAGAGAACATATTTCACTGACACACTGTCTGAATAATAATAATGATAAAATATTTATTATCACATTAAAACAGTAATGTTACAACTCCTTTTAAATACCGTAAAATTAGTAATAATACAGTTGACATTATCATCGTATAAAATCTTACATCTCATAAATCCATTTCTAATATCTGTCGTTTCCGATAAAACATTCGTGTTAACCATAGATGCGTTTGACAAACCAGCCTGCCACACACGGCCTATATCATTTGCAGACGCGTCATACCTGGTGTCACATTCATTTAAAATGTTACGATAGTTTGCATGTATGCACAGTTTGCGCACACACGCACATACATATATATATACACACACACACACACACACACACACACACACACACACACACACACACACACACACACACAAACAAACAAGTCCTGAGGTTGTGTCTCATTTGACCAGCCACGCTGTTAACAGAACACAGTCCAAACACACACAATGTTCTGACAAGTGTATTTGTATTGAACTTCTCTGGTTTAGCAACAAAGAATGTACAATAAGACGTATCTATTCTCATTACACTGCAGGGTCTTGTCACATGAGCATTGGTGACTAGGACTGCACAGGTTTGAGAAGCAAAATCTGGCAGATGATGTTAATTGCCTTTTTGTAACATTATGTAATAACAAACGTTGATTTTAAATGTTAGCAACTATTGTTTTGAATCTGTATTTTACATTAATGTTTGATCAGTAGTCATAGAGTTTATACAGCGATATATAAATTGTTTTAACATCAGCATATGTGCAACAGATTCAAAAGATTTCTTCACTGAAACAAAACAATAATACTGAGTGTTTTAAGTGTTTTAGAAAAAGTTATAAGCTGCTGAGGTCATATTGTGTAATATATTAATATGGAGTCAAAGTTTTGTAAAACAAAAATAATTAAGGGTAGTTGCTGTTCAAACAATTAATTAGAAAATTATCCATTGAATAGAGTTTGAATAAAATAAACGTGTCACTGCAATTATTATTTATTATTAAACATCTCAACTTATCAAACTGCAGAAAATATGGCCAATGATTATAAATAAATGTTGTAGTAGCATTAGATGCACAGATTTGACAAACAACACGATATGTGCACGACACAATAACAACACATCACAGTACATGCAGCCACGGTGCAGAGATGACAGACTTGTGGAATTAGATGATGACGTTTGTGGCGAACTATGCAGCGTAACACAAGAGTGAACATGGCACTTTTTGTCAACTGTCAACACGGGTACAAATAGTATGGGCAAATTTGGCAAATCTGAATGCGAATGTAGTCCACTAGGTGGCTCTGTGCGGTGTGTGTGCTCGTGGTTGTTAGGTGGTAGTTCAGTCGTAGGTGTTCTCACGGAGTGTTCATCCCTAGCTAGAGTGTCACCCCCATTCACTGATGTTTAACCCCTCACGTATAGACCACACATTGTGAGTAGTGAAGACACTTAGAGGTTCGCCAGCTAGAATGTATGGGTATGTCATAAGATACAGTTTGATAACAGGAAATGTGGCTTACATTGGTTATTGACTTATGAGACATTATCAGACTGAAACAACCGTAATTTGTGATATGTATACCATCAAAACCGAGAATAATCATGACTTTGCAATAGCAAAATTAAAGTTTAGCTATGTAAAGCTTATGTACCAAAGTTGAACAAGACATGCCGTCCTGATAGATTAGGGCAATTTGTTTGTTGATCTTTTCACAAACACAGTGCGGCCGCTTGTGTTGTAGTGCCGTAGGAGCTAGGTAACCTAGACATGTATATGGTCATCTAGAGCTGTGTATGGTAACTTAGAGCATTGTATGGTAACTTATAGCATTGTTTGGTAACCTAGAGCTGTGTACATTCACTCACCATAAGTGTAGAACAGTTCCATTGCAATATGGCAGCCATCTTGTATTTTTGCAAGTTTTGAAGATCAACTCTCTTTGGATATTTAATTTGCTGTTGTGAATATATCTAAGAAGGTTTGCTCTGATAAACACATCAACCTATTTGAAGCTAAACTAATGCTTTGTTTTGGAATTATATCGCCAATGAAATGGACAGTGCTTTAAATGAGTAGATATACAAGTAGATCATTGCAGTAATTTGAGAAAGAACAGGCAAAATTACAAGATGGCTCTCTATGGATGTGTATGTATTGTTCAGAGATGATGACACATTCAAACTAAAATAGTTCCAATGTGTAGACCTGTCTTTTTTGTCTATGTGAATTTTGTGCTAGTTAAAATGGTCTTATAAAAATATGTTATATTTATCATGGCAACAACGTCTTCTTTTAATATCAAGGTTGACCGTCGAGTCTTTTGATGGTTTTGTGCAGTTGCCAATACATTTTCTGTTTTGATATTGTGTCCGGTGAAAGTATCTAAAAACAAAATGAGAACATCTGCATCATAGAAATTTAGAGAATAAAAACTGTACAACTAATATAAATATGTATAGTCATCTATCTTTGGAATTGTGGTATTCATTGTAAAATTCAATAACTTTATCATATAATTAGAAATGTCTACATTTTAAGTATTTTAAAAGCGCCCAGACAAGGTTATAAATACTATTGTACTCTGACATAACAGTTAAATATATGTACAGATGAGTCATTACTGCTACTGAGCATTACATTCAGTATTGCATTTGAATGTGTTGAGGTGTTTGAACTCTTTAGTGTTGTTTCAGCGTAGGAAACTACAGTTTAAAAATTGTGCACTTCTACAATATTGGACAAGAGAATGAATGGTCAGCCCATGTATGTAGACCCAGGAACATAGTAACAACCACTGCCAGTAGTTGTTTAATGGTTTAATCACTTTAATGATATAATATTATTTAAAACTTACAGCTTGTCTGTATTCATAAAAAATGAGAAATTGACAACATTAGAGTCAACAATGACCAAACCTTTTTCATAACTTGCATCTCCGTTTCTTTTCTGAAGTCTCTGTATAAAGAAATGGCGCCATAAACTAATGTATACATAAGAACATTTGTAGAAATTGGAAATATAACTAGTACATAAAATAGATTATGTGCAGATTAACCATTTGTTGTACATTTGACTTGATACCATACAAGTCAATAATAAAGTTTTGTTTTTAATCTTGGTTTTGGGCAACAATTTATAACTGGTGTGAAACCATTTGTTTTCCTAAATTTGTTAAAGGACTCATTCTGCTGCCTAATGTTATGGAAATGCACAATCAGTAAATTGAGTTATGTTACTCTTCACTGCGTTGACCTCACTGACAAATTGAATACTATTTGGCAGACATAAAAGATTGTTCCTTGATGTTTCTGTTGAAGATGTGCCAAAAGTCAACCAGAAAATGTCACGTTTGTTCTCGTCAAAAGACAGTATTATTGAGTTATTTCCATCGTCAAAATGTTTGTGACTCTGTGAATGTGTCTTGTCAGCCTTTCAGGATTCTTTGGCCGTGGAGGCCAAAGAATCCTGAAAGATGTAATATATTACCTGTAATTCCAGTTATTTCCCGCTCTATATAGGTGTTTGACTTTGTTGTATTTATCTGTATGGTTTCTAAGTTAGGATGCAATGACCCAGATGGCACGAAATATTGGAGACCACAGCTGTTTGCAGCCAGACTTGCAGCTGGGTCTGCAGTGGACAGTCTTGCAGAAGAAGATATTGTTGGTGCTCACCTGCATCAGTGTCATGTGATCAAGCTGGCATGTGTGTTTGGGGCGATTTGTTAACTTCCACTTCAGATGAGAAATTTTCAGGGATTCATCTACGTCTCTCTGTGCGAAACGTAGTGCCATTACCTTCTAGAAAATGTTTAAGGGTCCTTACCGGCTTCAGGTTGTAGATGGAGGAAAATCAGTTGTTCATAGTGTGCAATGGACTCTTGGTCAGTGGAGGACATTTTACGTAACACGCATTGACGTGAAATATTTTCATAAATGGTCAGTAGAAATACCCAGGAAACTCTGCATCATCTGTGTGTATTTAGCATACAACTCAGCCAGTGATTTCAATGTACTGCGATGTATTTCTCTACCATTTTATGTGTTGCTATTGCAGGCTTTGAAGGTGCTGAGAACGGCCGAATACACGCCTTTCATTGTTTTTATCGCCGCACCAACTATGTCGTCTTTCAATGAGGTAAACGTGTCACCTGCCGCCAGTGTTACATTCATGCGGCCGCCAGATGTCACTAGCTGTTCACACGTGTCTTCTCCTTGTCTCTAACATGTTCTTGCAGAAGTGCTGCGTCTTTCTCACTATTCTAAGTTCACACGATGTAACCCTTTCTTAACTAAATCATTATTAAACAGCAACTATTTAGAGGCTACTTTCGTGCACATCTGCAAATTCAAAACAACACTGATTTAGTGAAATGTCAACGATGATCAACGAAGATAATAAACCAAAATATGTCAAATTATACAAGTTATAATAACAAATTATCGCAGATGTCACACAACAGCTATTCAATTACTCTGACAATTTGGCGCTACTTTTTCATATATCATATATTTGATAAGATGTAAAGAGGTGTCGTTACTATTGTTTTTATGATGCATGAAATGTGTTCAAAAACACAGATGAGCGAGAAGTTTAGCATCTTCTGTACTCTGCATCTAACTTGTGCAAGACGTGTTGAGACAAGGAGGCAGATGACACCACTACTAGCATGGACACTTGGTGTTGTGTGTAGCACGCTTCATTTTGTTTCTTCTTCTTTTGTTTAACCCGTCCGCTGTCTGTTGTCTTAGGCTCTCAAGGTCCTGCGCACTGCTGACTTTGCCCCAATCATAGTCTTCATTGGTGCACCTAGTGTGTCCACAATTGCAGATGCACCATGTGCTAATGTGAGTTCTGTTCATCAGCTGTTCGTTCGTTCGTTCGTTCGTTCGTTCGTTCGTTCGTTCGTTCGTCCGTTCGTTCGTTCGTTCGTTCGTTCGTTCGTTCGTTCGTTCGTTCGTTCGTTCGTTCGTTCGTTCGTTCGTTCGTTCGTTCGTTCGTTCGTTCGGTGCGTTGTTGCGTTCGCATTCGTTCTGTGTCGTTCGTTGTTGTTCGTTGTGCGTTGCTGTCGCTCGCGTTGTTCGTTCGCTGTTCGCGTTCGTGTCGTCGTTCGTCGTCTGTCGGTTCGTTTGGTTGTTGTTCGTTCGTTCGTTCGTTCGTTCGTTCGTTCGTTCGTTCGTTCGTTCGTTCGTTCGTTCGTTCGTTCGTTCGTTCGTTCGTTCGTTCGTTCGTTCGTTGTGTCGTTGTTCGCTCGTTCGTCGCGTGTCGCGTCGCTTCGTTCTCGCGTCGTTCGCGTTTCGTTCGCGTTCGTTCGTCGTTCGTTCGTTGTTCGTTCGTTCGTTCGTTCGTTCGTTGTATGTATGTTGTTTGATAGTTTTTGTGTATCATTTAATAATTGCACATGTTCTCAATTAATGCACATATTCACTGGTGGTGATGGTTTGTGTTTACTATGCCAAACTTGCTTATCGTTCTGGTGTCATTTTCACAAGTTCATGTTTCATCTTGCTAAAAAATTCTCACTAACATCTGTTAATATTTTGTTACTTTCGTGAAAATCTGGCATCTTTTTTGTTCAACATGGGTAATATAAGCAGTTATATTGGTTTATGCTGCTTGAAACTTGTACTTTGCACTTAATATGACATTTCTGCAGAATTCAACACAAATGAAAAATAGTTGTGTACTGCTTTGGATTAACTACACAATTCTGATTTGTAATGTGGCACAATTATTTTGTTAACATGTTAGAGTTAATACAGAGTCAACACCATTGAACTGAACTTAATTTATTTATGTTTATTTGTAGTTAACATATTTAGGTTTTATAATACGTTGTTGTACACTGTGTTGGTTTTAGAATGTAGTTTAAACTTCCAGTTGAATATGTGTTCATGTATCAAAAATACTATAATATAATTAGAGTTGCTAATGGTTTGCTGATAATAGAGTATAACATCACATCAGAATATTCTTGAACATGATAATCTAGAATTATTCAAAATTCAAAGTAGCATGTACAACAATGGATGTGATGAACACTGTGTAATTTGTAATGTGTTATTGTTTCTTGTATGCATTTGATAATCTAGCATCAATATTTATATCTGGAGTCATGAAATGTTTATTTGTCATAGATAAGAAACTTGAAGTATTTCACAAATGATTGACATATTTCTTTGTCACGTTTCATTTATATTCAGCAAATATCTTCACAACTACAGTCACATGGCTGCCAGTCCATGTGACCTTATGGCAGTAGTCGAAAAAAGTCCCAAAAAAGGTCAACTGTTTGTGAAATACTAAGAAAGAAAAATAACTTGTTATGTTTACTGTCTTCAGGATGGAAGTTTGGAGCGTTTGGCAAGAGAGAGTGATCTGCTTGAGAAGGCTTATGGTCACTACTTTGATCTGAAGATCATCAACAATGATATAGAGGAGACCATCACTGTGCTCCAGCAGGCGATCAACCGTGTCAGTCAGGAGCCCCAGTGGGTGCCTGTCAGTTGGGTCTACTAGTGGAGTTGTTACTTGAGTCTCCTTGTGCAGCTAAACTGTCACTTTGTGCAGCCAACCGTGTCACTTGGGTCTCTGTGCTATGCCAACAGAGAATCCAGCATCACTTGAGTCTAGTTCAGAATCCTTGTGCGGTCAACTGTATCAATTGAGTCCCCTTGAGCAGTCACCTGTGTCAATTGAGTCTCCTTGTGCAGTCAACTGTGTCAATTGAGTCTCCTTGTGCAGTCAACTGTGTCAATTGAGTATCCTTGTGCAGTCAACTGTGTCAATTGAGTATCCTTGTGCAGTCAACTGTGTCAATTGAGTATCCTTGTGCAGTCAACTGTGTCAATTGAGTCTCCTTGTGCAGTCAACTGTGTCAATTGAGTATCCTTGTGCAGTCAACTGTGTCAATTGAGTGTCCTTGTGCAGTCAACTGTGTCAACTGAGTCTCCGTGTGCAGTCAGCTGTGTCAATTGAGTCTCCTTGCGCAGTCAACCTTGTCACTTGGGTCTCCTTGTGCAGTCAGTCACATCAACTAGAAGACACAAGGATTACAGTCCGTTGTGATTGATCATGTCAACTGGCAATCGATTATGATAACTACAATGTACAACTACTGTCATTGATATGCCAAAATTAATTTCTGTGAAATGTGCACATTCACGTCATTATATACAGACTGAAGTGACACTATGATAGTATACCCTTGAGCATCTGTTATGTTTATCGTGCTGTTTATAAAAACAACAACATTTGAAAGTTAATCAAGAAAAGTAACAACTAGTTGACCTGTTGCAAATAAGTTACTAGATTATTGTTTGGAAATCATGGGATAATCCCCATGGGATTAGACAAGCAGTTGGCAGATTGAACACATTTCTCATTAACACCTGCACATAACCTGCCCTGTTGATATACATGAATAATGTTCGCAAAGTTTATGTAAAGTGTGTGCATGTTCTTTCTCCAGCATAACAGTTGTAATAAGTGACGTAAGAAGTGCATTTATTGTAGCAAGTGTGTAAATTAACTTTTCAGAAAATCCTGTGTATTTCTGTCTGGCTGATGTGTCCAACTTGTTAACTTGACAGCATTTGTTTAACTGGACAAGGAATGTTTGTTATTTTCCTCAGTAATTTCCCTCATGAGTCTACATATGTTAGAGAAAAGAGGGATTTAGAGTGTGAGTTTGTATTTTTATTACAAAGCAGAAGCTTTTACGGGGAGACTTAAAATAACTAGCGGTTAGGTTCATATTTAATCCTTGTTGTGCATCTGAACTGCCAATTATGGAACGTCCAGCTTCGCCTTTAATATTAAAATGGTGCAGATTTCATACTTAATATTTTCAACGTTGATTACTGTTGTTAGACAGCAAGATTTCTTCTTCCTGCTTTCATCAGTTTTTATATGCTGCCATATTTGATTCGTATACAGAAATGTGGCCAGATGCAAAGTTAAGAATGAGTTTGATTAGTTGTCTTAGCACTGTTTAAGTTTAAGCATGGCATGTGCAGTATTGTTTATGCTTTTCTGTATTTACTATGTTTTCTTGTGTGCAAGGAATATCACATGTTCACAGTATTTGTATTGAATGCCACATAAAATGAAATTTTCATTTCACTAACAATAATAACGTATCCATTGTAGTCCTTTATTTGGAAATAATCTTCACATGTTCTGGTGACCACAAAGCAAAGTTCCAACTATAAGCCAAGTTACAATGAGTGATACCATTATACATAGCCAGAGTAGATGATGCATAGCTTTCACTTAGAATGTAGAACGTAGTCATGTAAAATGGTGGCTAGACTGTGTTTGTGTATCAACGAATTTCAGGGAATTTATACTGCCACTGCCAGGCTTGTACTGACGCATCTGTTGTTGGCAGTTGCAAAAGTTTGTAACCTCTGAAAATATGAATTTGTTGGAGGCCACAGTGATGGTTACAGAACAGCACAGCTGTGTTTTTGTTATTTGTATTTTTCCCATTTAAACCATACTCTTATTTCAGTAGCTTTTTCGCTTATTATTGATAGATATTTAGTATTTTGGCAATTTTCCAAAGCTTCGGTGTGCAAGATTGATTAAATTTGATACATTTTAAACTTGCATCAGGTTCTTGTTATAATTTTTATCGAATTGTCATCTAAGCAGAATATTTGTGTTCTGCACATATAATGCAGTACAAATATGATATATTACTTACCACTGAGTAAGGACAACACTTCAGGCTGCCTCGTAAACCACTAAGACCCTGGTTAGACTTGGATGTATACACGGTGTTGTCCTATTTTTCTGGGATTGTTAAAACTATTTTCAGATGCAAATCTATCGTGGTGTATAACTTGTAAATAAGCAGGTGGTTGTCTTGTGTCACCTTTGGGAGCAAGCGCTCTCACACGTCGTAAATTGCCGCATTTGGTGCTGGACTTACGTGCAATATTGTTAAAACTCAGTGATTTAATTAAATCTCTGAGTGATTCGTCGCTGTATCCAGTGGCTACGTAGGCATCCGTTCCAATGCCGCTGTATTATTTGTAGTAGCAATATCAATTGTAATTTGGTTTGGTCACACAGTGTAGTTTGTTAGTGATTTGGTTATCAACCTATGTAGGATTTATGGTTTGTGTTTCCCTCTAGGTACGTATTTTGTTGCTGCATGGTACGGTGTGGTTTGATGGAGCCAGAATGTGTTGTGTCAGGCACAGCGAGGACATGTATGAATTGGGGCATTTAAATGTTCAGTGCCTAATTCTGTCGAAATAAAGTAACTGCATGATATTGGTGATCTTGTTTCTGTTGTTTATTATTTATCTATTTTGACGAAATGAGCTATCAGATTAAATGTATTTTCTATAGGGGTAATGTTATAGCTAATTATGTAATGTAGTCATAGATCTGATGTTGCTGAACTGATGACATTTTGTTAATGCATACCATTTAAGGGTAACTGTGTGGAAGGAAGAAGTGATTATGTGACAATGGTACTATCTGTATGGCATCACTCTGCGTGCGCCGTGCACCGTTAGCTCTCATCCCGGAAACCATCGAACATCTATTTTTCTAATTTTGCATACACATTTATATGCACAAGAAATTTTAACTTGACTCATTTTAAAACCTAGGGTCCAAATAAATATTCTTTATACCCTGCTGATGCTTATACTGGCAGAGACCTGAGCTTGTTTGCTACAATAAATAAACAAGAGTTATTGTTGTTGATAAAGGTCATTTAATAAATGTACTCAAAACTCCTCAAGACAGTATAGATACATTTAGAAAATGACAATATTAGCAAAGGTGGGGTGTTAACAATGTTTTCCCCACCCGGCCTCTTGTAACAGAGGCCCCACTCCCCACCCCAGGGCTCTGCCAGTGAAAATAAATGTAAAAACGAATATAACCAGGTTGCCAGTCATGCTGAAACAACACATTATTAAACACTTAGTGGAAACAAACAACGGAGTGCTATAAAATTAGGGTTAACGCAATTGTCAGTCATACTGCAACAACTTATTAATGTTTTGTCCATAGGTGAAACAGGTGTCAGTCATACTGCAACTGGGAAAAATTCTTATATAGTATGGACAGGTGCGAACGACAGCACTAAGTGTAAAAGAACATAAGTATGGGTCAGGGTGGGATTAGTCATGCTCCATATTGCCCTGAGGACTAAAGTGAATGCCAGTCATGCTGAAGCATCAACTACGTTGGTACGGAATAAAGCGGCAAGGAAACCGAATTACCCATTAACGGGAAGAAACGAACCCAATCAAGTAGGTGCAGACGGGACCTTTTTGATGGGTGGCAGTCATGCTGAACCACCCATGTGTAATTTGGGGATGTTTACCGCTGGGACATTCGGAGAACGGGAATGCGAACATAACGCTTGAAGGCGGAAGATTTCCACCTGCCCATGGTTTGAATTTGGGTTTCGCTCAAACCAGAATCTGCTGCCGCAGTAGCAGCACCGATGCGAAAGCTGTGACCCTTGTATTTGTCCGGGTCCAGCCCTGCATATTTTAATGTTTTAGTTAAGTGGTTGCAGAAAAAGTTGCGCGAAACTGGGGTGGCATTAGCAAATGCATATAGTGGACCCTGAACTGTACCACGAACCGTAAGGAAGCGCGAAAGAGCCAGTACTGGGCAGTATTTGTCATGTGTACGTGAGATAGACAAAGTGACTGGACGGCCCGATGTATTGTGCTTGAAGTGACACATCACGAGTGTCAAAGAAGAATTTGAAATGGTGACATCTGACACCTGTATGACATATGCATGGCGAGCTTTAGAATGGACTGTGATTTCACCTATACGTAAGAAAGCATGAAAGGACAACAGAAACATGCTTTGGAGCATGTAGCAGACATAGTTAGATGAAACAATAAAGGGAGTGGCATCAACAATCTTATGCAGGACTGTGGGGGTAATGGGTAAACGGGTGTCAGGCTTGGCGGCCAGTTTCTGGGCTCCAGCTAATAGTTTCTTTATCACGAAATGCTGGGTCGGGTCAGCCATATCGGCCGGGTTTGTGCACATAGGATAAAGCTGACATATATGTCAGTAGTGTAGCAGGAGCGTAATTCTGCGAGAACAGGTGCGCTACAAATGCAGCTAAAGCACCTATGGAGGCTGGGAAAACAGAGGAAGCAGGAAAATGGGTCGTGCTAAAGGCAGTAAAGGAAGTGACAGCATGCTTATAAGCATGCCGTGTGCCCTCTGTCAGAGCTGCATTGAGCAGACGCAACATCACTGGCGCCAAGGTAGAAGTTCCAGTGGGATTGGGTCTGGACGCGAGTGAAGCCAGGGGGCCGCGTGGCACGCTGCGAACTCCCGGGTAAATGTTGGAGTCCACGAGGGAGCTGAGCGCACCGGTCACAGCAAGGTCAAGGGGTGCGGCGACAGGCATTTCGGGGGCAGGCAACACGGGGGCAGGCAAGAGGGGGGGGGAAGGGCGGCGTCGCGATCCTCGCGCAACTGCTTCAATACTTCCCTTGTCACGATGGCGACCATCGAAGCCGTCGAGGCAGTGTCCTTAGGCAGGTCATCCGGGCGACCAGCAGCAGCGGAGGCGATACGGCGGCGTCGAACAGGGGGCGCAGGCAAATCCGGCTCAGTCAGACGAGTCGGGCTGCGCGGCGTGCGGATGGAGGCCGCACAGCAGGCGCGACTCGTTTCGGGACGTCCAGCAGGCATGCTGCAAAATTAGACCGGGGGGAGGAACGGAATCGAGTATTCACAGCGACCACATTACGTGCATAGCATAGTAGGAACAACCAATGCGAACTAACCTGGAAAAACTATGGGCTGGAATACCCATCCACCACCCAATCATCATTTCCCCAGTAGGGGGCGATTAACCATCGCACACATAACCTGGTAAACTATAGGCTGGATTACCCATCCATCACCCAATCATCATTCCACCAGTAGGGGGCGATTAACCATCGCACACATAGACTGGTGAAACATAGGCTGGATTACCCATCCATCACCCAATCATCATACCACCAGTAGGGGGCGATTAACCATCGCACACATCACCTGGTGAAACTATAGGCTGGATTACCCATCCATCACCCAATCATCATACCACCAGTAGGGGGCGATTAACCATCGCACACATCACCTGGTTAAACTATAGGCTGGATTACCCATCCATCACCCAATCATCATTCCACCAGTAGGGGGCGATTAACCATCGCACACATAGACTGGTGAAACAATAGGCTGGATTAACAATCCACCACCCAATCATCATTTCACCAGTAGGGGGCGATTAACCATCGCACATATAAACTGGTGCAACTATAGGCTGGATTACCCATCCATCACCCAATTATCATTCCACCAGTAGGGGGCGATTAACCATCGCACACATAAACTGGTGAAACTAGAGGTTGGATTAACACTCCAGCACCGAAGCATCATTTCACCAGTAGGGGACGATTAACCATCGCATAAAACCCTGGTGAAACTATGGGCGCGATTAACCCTCCACCCAGTCATCATTTCAGCAGTAGGGTGCGATTATGCATCGCACGAACATGGTGAAACTATGGGCCAATTAGTTAACCATCACAGCCCAGTCATTGTTTCATCATTAGGGGTGATTAACTGGCACACAACTAAACCCGGCGAAACTATGGGCTGGAAGAGCCATGTGGCAGCGTCGTTGTGCCAGTAGATGGCGAGTAAACAACACACAGATCACGGAAACATAACAGTGGTTTAAGATGACAACACATGAATGGATGTAAACGGGTAGTGGTGTAATGTGATCACGCAATCTGTCATAACCGACATATGCAACGCAATGAAACGTGACCAGGATGGAGCCAATGAATGGCAGCGTGAGTTAATCATGCAAATCAGTGCTCACAAGTACAACCAATACATTGAAAAAGAACAATTTAAATGTTGTGAAAGAGGCTGAGGGATCATAAATTTAGATTGTGATGCCACATTTGAATTGAACGAGCCACTGAAGAAGTTAGCAGTAAGTCAGACCATGCTGAACCTTAGAACGCTAAGAAAATAAACAGAGACTCAAGTGAAACAATTGTTTATTTTTATAAACGATAAGTTGTGGAAAGGTAAATTTAACGTTGTGGAAATTTGAATTGTGGAAAATTAGGGACTACTCTGATAGCAGAGTTTACGAAGCTACTAACAGCGTGATTACCACTGTTTAGCAGCAAACTGAGCCGCCCCCTGAATAGAGCGGACATATTTCCGCATCCCGACAGCATTAAGGTTGACGCCGAATCGACCAAAAATATGGCTCCCAGTCAGCGTGCATCCCCCGGTGTCTCCAGTATTGAATGTGGGTGAGGTCCCTGGTTAAACCCTCCAACGTGCGATTCACGACGAACCGGGCTTCGTTAAAGTCGGCCCGCACAGGAAACCGACGCCGCCCGGTAGGACGGATAGCGACACGTGGAAGGAGTTGGCAGAGGACTACCTCGGACACCGTGGGTAGCGCAAAAACTGACTGACCGAAAGAAACAATACGGGAGGCGAGAAGAGCCGGGTCAACACCGGGACATGACAATTCGTTAGTGCCGATGTCCACGATTACCGCTTGGGGACCTAGCTCTCGGACGAGCGGAAGCTCGGCTACTAAGCTAGGTACATCAACAAAATTGTCATAGAATCATTTAAACACTTTCGTGTGATAGTGTATGCTATGTAGTTTACAACACTTTTTGATTTTGTTTCAAAGCTTTATATAACAAAGGGTTTTTCGACATTTTAGAGTCAGAAAAACAGGCCATTGTGTCCACAGTTTTCATATCCATTTTCTGTGAACTGAAATTTGTGCTGCCGCCAAGTGGCAGACAATGAAACCAAAATATATGACATATCTTTTTTGTTGACCGTGACGTAATTGTATTGGCCAGAATGTTGTTCGAATAAGGTATTTATGTAACATCAAATATTAATAACCAAGTATTGACCCCCATATCACGTGACCTTGATATGACCTTGGCGTCACCTAGATAACTGATAATGCTGGCAGGTGATCTATATTGAGAGATGACCTAATTATATTAAGTGCAATTCATGAACTGAATAGTTTGTAATTCCACATACATGTTGTTGAAATGGATTTATGTTCATATAGTCAAAATAATGGCATATCGATCAGAGTGTGAACCATCAGTGACATTTCTTTTTAAAGTTGACCTTGACGTAATTGTATTTGTCAGAATATTGTTATTGTGAATAATTTCAGTGCTACAATTAATCATAACTAATCTATGAATGTGGGCAATTACTTTATATACGGTATCACAGTACAAAGTAAACCCAATAATACTGCGATCAACTTTGTTTTGTAGAATGTCTCGCATTGTAATGTGAAATAATATTATATATTGTTCACTGTATGCAGCCGACATGTATACATGGGAAACGAGTGAAATAAAAGTACAACAACCCATCAGCTTCATTGCATGTAATGAGAACGGACTGTAAAAATGTAATGCATTGCTGACTCAATGTTTATAATATTTAAGTTCAGTAGCAATCAGTGCCAAGTGAAGTGTATCGATGTTCATAAGCCACATCAGGTACTAAGTACACCACCAGGTTTCAATGTGTATCATTGTTCAAAGCATGGATATATCCACATGCCAATGTTCACAAGACACTACAGACTCATTGCATATATTGTCAGTCCAGTGTCATAAATCGAAGCGCATTGTATGCCAATGTTCACGGGGCACTACGCACTAAAACTACGTCACTACAGCAATGGCGGCCCAGACCGGCCTCAGATTTTGGACCAGATTCATGAGACAAATCTACCATGGCGCCCCTAGCGGAATGTAATGTACCTAACTAAGCCGTCTAATTTAAGGCCGCCGATGCCATGAAAAAAAAACCGGTGGAATACTGGGCGGATACACCCAGATCAGCACAAATGGCTAAAGGCGGGTCGGTAAGACGCATTAACGTCTCCTGCAAGCGGCGAACAAAACTATGGCCAATGACTAATAAATCGGGAGAGCAATCCATCATGGGATGAGCGAAATTTCGAAACAAAATGGCGGCGAACAAAGGAATTAAACGCAACCAACGCAAGTCACCGAAAGGGACAAATAAGTACAAGAAATGCGTACGCAGCAAATTGTAAAGCACACTAGACAGTAGACATGAAGCATAATCAGAATTGATACAGTGTGCCAGTACTAACCTTGTAAATTCGGTCGAAAATCCGATCTTCCTTTGTGCTGCAAATTATTGCGCCTTGCGTACTCAAAATCTCAGCACAAAGGAATCGAGCCTCGTTCTGAGTGCGGAGAGTTCACGGGCTACGACACGTTTGCGGAATACGCACCGTTCACGGACTAAGTATCCGCCTCACATTGTATAAATATTATTTTTGACATGTGTAAAAATATTCATATGTGCACCGCGCGGTACCGCATGGCCTTGCGGTGGGCAAAAATCGGAGTGCTATTTGAGTCTCAAAATGCGTCTAAGACGCAATAATTATTATCTATCACCTCAAAGTAAATGCCAGTGCACTTGGAGTGTGTTACCTAAACCACCCCGAGATGAGGTGTTACGTGGGTGGGTGTGCGCGCGCGCGTGCGTACACGTGTGTGGATGTATATGCTGGAGTACACGTGTCTACGTATGCATGTTGGGCCTACGTATATAGTAGGATCTATGTGTGTATGTATATAATTGTGTGCGTGTGTGTATGTATGTTCTCTGACAGGCGTGCATGTAAGTGCGCGCATAGGTGAGTTTGTGCATGCGTGCGGTCATGTCGTCGTGCATGCGTAAGTTCGTATGTACGTCGTAGGTAGACGTGTGTGTGGAGGAGAAACACACGGGGTGAAAGGTAACACACGGGGTGAAATGTATCTGTACAGATGGCATGCAGATTTATTTTTGGTGTCTCTGACTGAACATCCCTCGAGGTTCACCTAATACCTTAGAAACATACAACAATATTTGTAGGAAAGATAACATTTGACGTTTATGTCTAACCCCAACGCAAATTATTCAGGCTCAGTCTCGAAGCCTTCCCACTTTCGACGTTTGTGTGATTGTTGTCAATGTCAAATAGCCTTTGTAATGTTTTGGATGTGCTTTCTCAATAGTTGTCGAAGCTTAGTCGCCAGGGGATAGCATTGTTGTAGTCACATGTCGATAGGTGCTGCCACCGTTTAGACCACGTGTAGCGATGTTCATTTTGGAATTTTACGTTTTTTACGCATACTGTTTTTAGCTCTGCGTTTGTTCTCCGCGATGATAGTTTATTATTATTATAGTAATTCGGAATAGGCCTATTATGTAGGTGATAGTCGGCATACTTAGACTCTAGATTACAGCGACTGCGACGTGAGTGATACGCTGTCACGTGCGATGCGACGGCAGCCTGGCCGCATTGGTAGACATTATGCTTATAGGTATATATATATATTATATATATAGTATATATATATATATATATATATATATATATATATATATATATATATATATATATATATATGGCTAAATGCTGCACAAGGAGACCAGTGCATATACGACTATACACAGGAGACCGGCCGTTTATTTTTATGTAACTGATTTTCCAATTATGTCTAATTGGAATATTGTCTGTAATACAAATACATACCACGTACTGCAATATTGTAATGATATTGTAATAAATGACATATATACACAATAATCGGTCTCCTTAAAACCTATAAGCTTAGATGCCGCGTAAGGGAGACCGGTGTGTAATCGGAAGTTAGTTATTAGTTATACTCATTTGCAGTAGTATATATTTAACGCCGACCTGGTATATCCAAAACCCAATATAACGATAACAATAACAACGTAAATTTATATGCAGATACACAAATTGACAGCGCCGCATTTAACAAATGGTCAACGTATGGCTAGGAGATCCGTCAAATATTTGATTTATTAATGTGTGTATATATTTATTAAAATTAATACACATCAAACAAGCATATAGTACACTGAGCGCGGAACGCTAATCCCTCAATCAATATATAGCAAATCTTTTAAACTATAAGCACTTCTTTGCCGGGGTCCCGTACGCGCCGCCTTATGCACATAAATATATACAAGTGTCTGCAATAAATGTGCTCAAAACCAATCAAAATATAAAATAAAGTTTATAATAATTGCATAAGTTAATTCCTTTATATCTAAACTATCTCCACTGACAAGGAAAATCATTAAATAAAATGCATTAGTTATGCAATCACACATCAAAACATTAAGGAGACCGGCTCCAGTTTCCTTAAAACAGCGGTCTCCCGTACGCGGTGCTACATGCATAACTGGTCTCACGTACGCAGCGTTTAACCTTATATATATATATATATATATATATATATATATATATATATATATATATATATATATATATATTGTATCTCATTTTATTGTATATAGGCACTACGCGACTCAAACACCAGAACACATTCCTATGTTATATGAAATGTACATTGTATGTTGAAAATGGCGAGTAACACATTATTAAGATCTAATTGTGATAAATGTCATAAGATCTAATTGTGATAAATGTCAAATGTCACAATTCGATTAAATTTGTAGAAATCTTCGTAGGACCTACAAGTTTTCAAACAATATAGATATATGAAATACTCCAAGCTTCATAACAGCAGGAAAGGGACTCAATGGAACTCAGATTTGTTTGAGTGTCCGATGATGTAATCACTACAACGCCCTTACACATGCTTATTGGGCCAGTGCGTCACGCGCCAGCTCTTTTGCAAGTTAAAGTAACTTAAAATTGTATTACTGTTCTAATTGTCAACCCCCGGAGTTCAGCTGCTTCCGTTTAATGGCATTTGTCATGATTAAAGAGCTAATACATCCGAGTTGGCGAACTTCAACATACAGCGCCCTCACACGGATGAATAAAAACATAAAACAGATACCGTACTAAACCACGAGACGTCCGAGATTGAGCGATATCTGTGCGCGTTTGGTTCCATCGGGGGGAGTGCCCTAGCTGGTTGCTGGCGACGCTCAGCAACCAGCGGAAGTGACGTAACTGACGAGAAACGCCATCACCTCTAGTTACGCGCAAACGTTGACCACGGGAAAACGTTGTGGATTAACCCGGCAAACGACTGCTAGGTGCAGTGGCCAACGCAGGAAAATATGTGATTTCAAGTCAGTTGCAACAACCAGTTGTAATGTACTACTTATTTCGTAAGACGATGCATTATTTAAGTTTTATCAAAGCGAGGGTGCCAGCTCCTCTGTTTATTTTAGTATTTAATATTACGTGCTTATGACTACAACATGCACATTGAATGCTTACTGCCCGCCAATTTGTGTTTGGTAAATTTATTAAGTGCATAATTTGAAACATTCCGCCTGCAACACGTTCAAATATTTTCCATTTTCAATACACAATTGATTGGTAGTAATGGCGAGGGCAAAGTTAACCGTAATACCCGTTGATGTTTAAGTTTCCCACTTACACTTCTAATTACAAATTACTGCACAGCCAATTCGAGGCAGATGATCTGGAACCGTCCCTTCAACCACGGTGTGTTATTTACAGGTGACAACCCATTATTGTCCCATACTATTATAACAGGCTGTGTGTAATTTAAAGGGACCAATAACACTGAACACATGCCGTACAAAACGTCCTCATCATAACCCTGTTGCAATAGGACCTTGTGTTATCACGAGTCGTGCGTGGTTCCTGTGCACGGAGAACATCTCCCCGGGCAGACCTCCGACGCATTGTGTGGTAGTTAGCTTAATAGAAATAAAACACATTATCCTTGAATTCACATTATGTCGCGTTCTGCTATAAAAATTGTGTTTTTATTTGGTGTGTATATATATATATATATATATATATATATATATATATATATATATATATACACACACCAAATAAAAACACAATTTTTTTTATTAATTAGATATACCAAATGAATGTTTTGCTATGCAACTCGCATTTTTCGTCACAGCTGTCAGCTCGAATTACACATAAAATTACTTTCCATATATGCAGAGCATGCTTACAAGGTTGGCTTTTGGGTTAAAACCAATGTCAGAATGCGGTATTGAGCGATATTCCGATGTAATATTCACACTATTCACACTATTCACACTATTCACACTATTCACACTATTCACACTATTCACACTATTCACACTATTCACACTATTCACACTATTCACACTATTCACACTATTCACACTATTCACACTATTCACACTATTCACACTATTCACACTATTCACACTATTCACACTATTCACACTATTCACACTATTCACACTATTCACACTATTCACACTATTCACACTATTCACACTATTCACACTATTCACACTATTCACACTATTCACACTATTCACACTATTCACACTATTCACACTATTCACACTATTCACACTATTCACACTATTCACACTATTCACACTATTCACACTATTCACACTATTCACACTATTCACACTATTCACACTATTCACACTATTCACACTATTCACACTATTCACACTATTCACACTATTCACACTATTCACACTATTCACACTATTCACACTATTCACACTATTCACACTATTCACACTATTCACACTATTCACACTATTCACACTATTCACACTATTCACACTATTCACACTATTCACACTATTCACACTATTCACACTATTCACACTATTCACACTATTCACACTATTCACACTATTCACACTATTCACACTATTCACACTATTCACACTATTCACACTATTCACACTATTCACACTATTCACACTATTCACACTATTCACACTATTCACACTATTCACACTATTCACACTATTCACACTATTCACACTATTCACACTATTCAAATCCAATTTTGATGAGCACATTAAGCCAAACAAGTGCTAAGGCTTTCGGCACTTTCGCTGAGTGTCGCAGACCTTCGGCCACTTGTCAGAGTTATGGTATCGCATTGAGCCCACAGGAGATCACACACCATGGGGAATAACACACACACATGCCCTACATATTGCAAACATATACTGTATTCAGCTTCAGAAAGAAAAGTTGTATAATTCCTACGATCACTAGATTATTTATTGTAGGAAACGTAACAATATAAAATCAGCACGCATAATTTCTCGGCACCTGAACCTGACACTTTTTAACATTATTTTCCATATTCTCGCAAAGTAGTATAAAACAAACACGTTTTATACACTGATGCACTGTTTGTAAATACATTTTTGTGGTAATAGTTTATTCGCGACAAAAACTAAATACACAATTACGATATCTTTCCATCGTTGTTGCGAATAAATATTACTACAAACATTTCTATGCTGTCTATTAATTCCAGATTGGCATATCCCTTTGAAAGATGTTTGCGAAAACCATATTGGAATGCAAACAGAATATTGTACTTATCAAAAAAGTCGTACAGACGATTATAAATAAATTTTTCAAACACTATGGACACAAAATGATAAAAATAATACAGTTTTAGACGAGCCTTCAGTTTTTAAACAAACTGGGATCTCCAGATTTGTAAAGAGAATGACTAGCATTTTTAAAGTAATTGGGGAATATACCAGATTGTATCATAGAATTAAAGATATCTGCCATACGCAAGGCAATGATTTACATAGATATCTTCTTTGATATAATACAGTTATTATATTAATATATTATTATTATCAAATCCAGTATTTGACTTTGATTTCATATTTTGCATGACGTTAATTAATTTTGCACAAATGGTTCTTCCATGACATAACTATTTGGCAACTGATTATGCATGTATTCTGTATATCTATTTTTAGCATTTACTAATATGCTAACATGGAGCCAATATTAGCAAAGTTAAAGGCATTAAATGCATTGGATATTGTATTGGGTCATTGCACATTTTGTTGTCGATATGGAATGACGATTGTAATTTTTTGGTCTACACATTAAGTATGTTTTTACTAGATGTCCATGTTTGCTTTATATTAATTTTAGATTTTGTAAATTGTTTGTTCTGTTCCAGTATTGATACGTTACGTATTACCCTGTTCAATGAGTATCTATACTGTTTGTAATGCTGGTAAATAGTTTAACAAACCTCGAGTTGTTATTGAGCGAATGAGTTTTTACGCAAATGATCCCGAAAACGAATGAATTTTATAATGACTTGTGTTATCGAGGAATGTTTTATGTTTGTATTTATTTGGTTTTAATATCTACTCAGGAATATGTTCATCACGTAAATTGTTAACTGTGTTAAAATATAACGGGTTGGCCTCATTTGGACACTTAATTTTAAACAAGTCAGCCCAATTTCTTGTAAATGGAGCATTATTGAATTTGTCAATATTTGACTCGTTAAAAGGTTTTCGTTTTATCCTTTTGGGTAAATAGTCTATACTGGGAAGATAGTGCCTGGCAACAATCCTTGTGGCCGAAATGAAGTTGTCATATCCGGATATCGGATTTGTTGGGACGTGGTATGTTGTTGGACATGTTTCGAGTGACGTCACTCAGACATAGTTTCGGCACGACGCACTTACGCCGTCGGATCAAGACTGAAGCCAATTTAACCTCCAGTGTGTCTAGGGGCACGTCATTCTAGCGCAGACATCTTCAAAAGGTCTAAAAGGCACGTGGCCTCAGGCCTCCTACACCTGCCTATAAGAGTGACAATAATAATAAAACATCTGACAAATCTAGCCATTCAGAGACACATTTTATATCAGTATTCACGTTGAAAACACGAAAATAGAAATGCATCTGTATATCGCATAAATTTATCCAAATAAATAAATAATACTAATGATAATAAAAATAAAATAATAATTGTAAACTTATTAGTACAATATACTGCAAGTAAAAAAACAATAATAATAAAACAGTTTATATAAATGGATACAAAAGTAGCCTGCACTGCGGAACTTCCAGCAGGTAAGCGGAGCGTAACGCACGGGTTGACTTGTGTCGAAATATCATGTCAGTCAAGTAGGCGCAAAACTTACTAGGCCGTGAAGACTATGAAACACTAGTAGTTTAAATAGCAGCCAGTAAAGGTCAGCCCGTATAGCAGTGATGTGATCGTGTTTCTTCGTTCTAGGTATGAGACATACAGCAATGTCTTGCACTCTTTATAGTTTGCTCTTTGTACGCCGTTTACGTTGTCGAGGCGAGAAGTCAGGTAAGTGTGTGCCATAATCTATGTCTTTTCCGGTCAACACGGTTTCGAATTCTTCCAGTGCTGCGTAGATGAAAATGTCGACACGACAAATGAGCTGAACGTGGTTGTTTACGCTTACGGTGTCATAAGGCCAATGTTCTTAGCGACTGGTATTAAGGATACTTTGTTTCTCAAGCCAAGAGAAGGAGTGCTAGGTGAGGTGGAGGTTACTTTTCCAATCCACACTTTTAATTATGCAAATTATATGAAATTATAGAATTGTTAGACTAGTGAGGGGTGTGTGCGAGAGAGAGGGAGTGGGGGGGGGAGAGAGAGAGAGAGAGAGAGAGAGAGAGAGAGAGAGAGAGAGAGAGAGAGAGAGAGAGAGAGAGAGAGAGAGAGCTGTACTTAAGAAAGCTTACAAAAGAAAGGAAATATACAAAATCTTATTTTGATTATCAAAATATCAGAGACCTTTAAAATGGTTCCCGCTGTTGTAAATTACAGCATGCAGGAAAAGTAAATAATTGTAACTATTTATCGATGCGATTTCTTGTGGTGTGCAGTGGTCCAATATTGTATATGAAAAAATGGACTTATGCTTCGGGAGACGTTGTCCTATTTATAATGATCCAAAGTTCACGTGTTCGTTTAATATGCCAACTTCGATTCCTCTACTCGGACCACTCGCGTACCCCACACGTAGTGTCCAGTTTATGGTAATTTACTCGGAGTAAATAAACTGACTAGCGACGATCGTGATCACGGACACAAACCCCTTGTGTAAATAAAGTAAACAAAGTAATCAACTGTTCAGTGTGTGGATTGTGGTATCCTTCTTTTTTAATGTTAAACCATAACACGGTAACGTTAACACAATATGATAAGTGCATATTTTAAATAATTGTTTCATGTAATGTTTCATTCCTTTCTTGCGTAGTGGCCTATGTTCACGTCCAGCTGAGTCGAAGTCGGCCATAAATGCAATGTCGACGTACAAGAACTATTGTTCAGCTGTAGCTGTTGTTCAACGATTTATTCAGCAAATTACTTGTCATTATCAACATGTAGGCATTTAGTACACGAGCATATCAAAAGCATTTCCATTACAATATCCTTGAAAACACTACTTGTTTCATAAGTATGTTTTCAATGTTTAATGTACGTTAATCCGCCCAAAACAGTTATACAAACAGAAGTGCATATTAGTAATCTAAGTGTCCAAACTGTTTGTCTTCCACGACATAAGGGGGTCTATCTATGAAGTTATTCCATCAAACTGAACACAGGTATAGCATAAGCAAGTAATGTGTACGTATTGCACATGATGTATTGCAATTTTCTCAGTTTTTAAAAATATTTTGTATTATGGGTCGAATCGTCAACACTGATATACAGGTATACGGTCTATTTCCTCTCTGCGTTGTGGCTTGTCTACGTCGGCAGATGGGTGAGGGAGGGGGTTGTTTTTAACATGACGACTTCGGCTGGCGTCAGAGCTGCGTTGTAGAGACATATCTGAAAGAAACAAACATTATAGTTGATTGTTAGTATATATATATATATATATATATATATATATATATATATATATATATATATATATATATATATATATATAATGTGTGTGTGTGTGTGTGTGTGTGTGTGTGTGTTTTGTGTGTGTGTATATGTGTGAATTTCGATTTAACATTGACCATCTAACTACCGACACACACACACACACACACTATATATATATATATATATATATATATATATATATATATATATATATATATATATATATATATATATATACGAATTAAATAAAGCTTCTTGTATCTTGTATATATTATATGCTTTAAAACACAAAACACCACATACATGTTAAACCTAACGTATGCTTCGTTAACATGCAAACTAGGATAATCAACAATAATCGCAGGTAAATATGATACACAATTGTCACAACACTTTATTACATTCTAAATATATCGCAGCTTGTTGGCGAATCTCTACGATAGTTTCTAAGGTGTTCTTAGATCATGTAGCGCATTATAAAGGTACTTCTCTGTCACGCCGTTGGCGATGTAGAAACGTACAACTACGTGCACAATACGAGAAGAATGTAGACCCAGTTACCTGATCGAGATAGCCAGAGAATGGACGCAGCATCCCGTGTCTTGATCCAGACGCTTTACCAAACGCCAGTGGACAGGCAGGACTGGCCAACTTCGGCCCTAAACGTAACATTTATACAATGAACATTTTATACAGTGATTTACTTGTTTACATCACTGATGCAACAGTTTCCGAATATATTAAGTGACATTACTAAACTAAATCGGATATCAGTTGCAACCCGCCTCTCTATATTATTATATATTTGGAGAAAAACATGTTTACGATGTTACCATTATAGGTATTCACTGTATACTTGAGTTTTGTTCGATTAATGCATTGTCCTGTGTGAGAACGAATAATTGTTGACACGTTGTACTGTATTTCTTTTAATAACTTCTATCAAGTACTTCCATTGTTTTAACTGAGTAGGAATTCTTCCAATAATTTTCTAGTCAACTAACTTGCACATGATCGTCGCCACTCCCTTTATAATGTAATGAAATTTTACAGTTTAAAGGATATTCAATGTAGTGGTCTATAAGTTTCAAAACAGTACGTCTACCAGTGTGTATGTTTTATATTCACCGGATGTAGTAATATGCCACATAGAATTCACGCAACAAACCTGACAACGGTCTTGATGTGGCTTCAGTCCCGTCGACGTAGATCGTCATGGTCATTCCGTCCCACGTCACCGCCACGTGATGCCATTGTCGTAGGGTCTGTAGAGGTAAATACACAGTTTCAATAGGTCATGCTATGTTTATTCATTATAAGTTTACTTATTACAGACAACGAGTAGTCACAAACAATACATATTGTATCACTACATTGGGCTAATAGTATTGCAGACATTATATAAAACAATTGTTCGTATGTTCTCAATAACAACCTAAATATCTAAGACCCATTAGTTTTACTGCAAGGTGATAAAGCAAGAAAATTTACCATTATGTTTCTCGATGGCACAAATTCTTCAACTTACTATAAGTTATAATACATACATACCTATATGTAATAGGCACATACCTACGTTCATTTTGTACATAAAATAAATAAAATATAGGATACGTTGCATATATACGCGTAGTATCATTCTGTCTTAGTGTCTTTCCAACAAAATCGTCTTAACCAATATGTAATACACATGTTTATTTTTGATGCAGAACGCGATATTTCACACTTACAATGGCCACGGTAGCGGTTGCCTGGTATCCCCCTCTGGCCTTCATTGCCACTTTGAGCTGTCCCGACCAGTCGCCAGACACAGACAACGAGGGCGGGTCACGCGTGTGACAGTTGCCATTCGTCACGATCTCACTCGGGCCGTCCTCCAGATTCTTCAGCCAGAAGCTCAGAGAGAACTCTCGCCACGCATCAAAGGCGGCGCTGAACCGGGGAACCTCGAGGCGTGAGTTGACGCCGGGGAAGTAGACACACCGGCCGGAGACACAGTCGCCGTTGACACGCTTAACATTGCCCGAGTTTGACACCCACTCCCCAGAAGACCCCGTGAAGCCGTCGTCGAACGTGAAGCAAGTGATCTCCTTCCGCTTTATTCCTATTGAAGGGGGAAACGGATCATAAGTAGTGCATGCATGTACGTATATATATACATACATACATACATACGTACATTCGTACATACGTACATACATACATGCATGCATGCATGCATGCATGCATGCATGCATGCATGCATACATACATACATACATACATACATACATACATACATACATACATACATACATACATACATACATACATACATACATACATACATACATACATACATACATACATACATACATACATACATACATACATACATACGTACGTACATGCATACATACGTACGTACATGCATACATGCATACATGCATACATGCATACATGCATACATGCATACATGCATACATGCATACATACATACATGCATACATACATACATACATACATACATACATACATACATACATACATACATACATACATTTTAACAAGATTTAACAAGATTTAACAAGATTGCCACCTAGAGATTCAACTCTAGATGGCAGGTGGACTAGGAAGCCATTTGGCTTATCGAGAGTCCAACCTATCTATCTATGTATACCCCGCCCTTCTTAGGTATATGTCGATTTTATTTTTAAATATATTAACACTACTAGCACCTACACAATCAGCTGATAATCTGTTCCATTCATTTACTGTTCTTTGTGAAAATGAAAATTTTCTAATATCTAGTCTACACTGCTTCTTTGCTAATGTAACTCCATGTCCTCTAGTCCTTCTCTCTTCCTTGACTGTGAAAAAAATATTTCTGTCCATATTTTCATATCCATTCAATATTTTAAACACCTCAATCTGATCTCCTCTCAATCTTCTGGTTTCTAGTGTT